>JAVJIF010015561.1:0-98025 GCA_038442645.1 Agave tequilana
TTTGACAAAAATATTTTGTCAAGTGGTGTACAAGGAGTTTCATCTTGATTCCTATTCTTCTTGTCGATTCTATTTTCTGATCTTGTCTCTTTAAACTGGTTACTCCATTTTAAACCTGGTAGTAGAGATCAGAGTACACAACAGAAGCGTGGTGGGCCCATGATACGTGAGGAGTGTCGTGAAAATATATCTTCTCTTTTAACTTGATTTTTATCATTTCCTACTTTATTGAAATTTCGAGGATGAAATTTTTATAAGGTGGGTAGAATGTAATATCACTAGCTAGTAATATTGTATTTTTATTTTTTTAAAGTATTTATTTTGATTTACTGATTATTTTATAATAATAATTATTAATTAACTTAATTTAATGCTTTTCCTTCTTGAGATTATTATTACATTAGATATACAATTTTTTGAACTATTAAATGTTAATTTGACTTTATTTACCATCAGTATTATTACTATTATTTAGCACTACCATTACTATTATTAATTGTTATTCTTATTGGTGATTATTACTAATATTATTTTATTATGATTATTATATATTTTAATATTATTAGTGTTATTATTATTAATAATGTTGTTGTTATTATTATTATGATTATTGTTAAATTGTTAGTAGTGTTAATATTGTTGGTTTTATTGTTAATTAATATTATTAGTAGTTATTATTTTTTATTATTAATTTGATATTAATATTCTTATTATGGTTTTCTATTTTTTATTCTTAAACCCATTACAATTCCTTTATACCATTTATCCAAACCCATTAGCATTCATAACCCAATCCCCATGATCATATACCAAAACCTATTATTCAAATATCTAATCCTAACAAACTAAATCAAATCCTATCTTAAACCAAATCCCTAAACCTAATCTTATCTCCTCCACCTTCATGTGTTGTCGCACCCATAGCCAACAGCAGCCCCTCCATGGCAGCGCCCTCTCATCCAACCACCTCCCTTCATGCTCCACACCTCTCCCCATTGGCTGGTGCAGGTTTGCCCTGAGCCGTGCTCCCTCCTCACCATGATCAGCCGCCACCAAACACCATCACCCCCGAGTATTCAGTGCCATGGCATGCCTCGGCCTCCTCCACTTGTGATGGTAGCCTTCTACAGCACCCATGCGAAGCACTTTCCTGAGCCAGGCCTGGCCGAGTCTCGAGGCCGGCGAGCTCCTTTGCAGCAGCACAACCCTCTCTCCGGCAACCCTGATATCCTCCGCGGACGTCGGAGACCGCCAACACCCTCCATCGACCATGGCCGAGCCATCCTTCCCTGTACGTAAGTGCCATCTCCCACCTTTATCACTCTCTGTACATGTTTTAATTTTTCTATGTAAATGTGAGTGTGTAATATACTTATTGAGTTGTGGTTTAATGATTGCATGTGTATGTGTGTGGGATGGCATCTTTCACCTCTCCATGAATCGCTGTCGATCGTCGTCGGCGAGCGCGAACGTACCCGCGCCCTTCCCGACGAGGTCCTTTATCCATCGACCTCTTCCGCGGACTTCGCCACTTTCGCGGAGCTTCTGTCGGTATGCCGCAAGTCACACCAAAGTGTGAGTCTTCCGTGCCTCTTTTCCCTTCTTTTTATAATTTTGCATGCTTTTAATATAAATATATATATATATATATATATATATATTATATATATATATATATATATATATATATATATATATATGTATGTATGTATGTATGTATGTATGTATGTATGTGCATTAATATGTGTAGGGGTAAACATGTAATAATGTGAAAATATGTTTAATTGTGTATGGATGTGTGCGTCAGTGTGGTGGTGGTATGCATGCATGTGCGTGTATGTATTTATATTGGTATATATATTAGTATTTGGGTGTTTGCATGTGTGCGTGCGTGCGTGTGTGTTTGTATATATATTAGTACATGTATGTGTATGCAGGTGGGGGTATGTATATAGTGTGTACGTATGTGTTTGTATATTTCGTTCGTGTGTGTTTGGTTGCGTGGTATAGCGTTTCAGATTTATTTGGTGAGATCCGAACTCGTTACAAGAGATTCGAATTGATGTTCGTTATGGACCCGATACATTGACGATTCAAAGACCGACCTATGGGATGATCCATAGATCAGTACCGGTTCGTACGGTGAAGACCAGACGGCGATTCGGTTCTGAAATCGCATCATTTCATGTGAGTGTTTGTTCTTGTGTATTTCTTTATTTACTGTTGTCGATATACACTTATATGTTACAATTATCATTTCATGTAACTTTTTCTGTATATTTTACCAGTTTGATTACTTGTATCACTTCATGAGGCATCAGTGAGCGTTCACCTTATTTATTTAGTTGATTTGAGCGATTATCAGCGTCATTTCATGTGTTGGTAAATCATCGTTGTTGACTTAGACCTAGTATTGATATACTATAGACGGGACTTGATCTTGTAACTGAATTAGTTGTGATAAATTTTAGAATATAAATATATTGATCTTGAGGCTGATTGATTCATGGTTGAGGTTAAGATTCATATTTTATGTATAATATTTATTGGACAAATTGTTTGGTGACTATTCCGACTAAACTCTTTGGGATATTGAGGACGTGTTAGATTTGACGTTGCCTTATCGACAAACTGTTTTACCGATACATGGATATATGTGAATATGTACCTTAAACGCTGATGTATGCGATGAAATTGACTTTTGGACTGTTTGGAGCTATTATTTCTGGATTCCTCCATTGATGAGCTTGCTTGACTGATGTATTGATGACCTTATTGATATTGATTACTAGATATAGGGATGACCTAGATTTTATATTGATCTCAAGGATGTGGCACTCCTTAATTATGATCTTGATTTTAGATTGTTAAAACAAGAACTTTCAGATTTAACCTCATGATATTTATTGAGTATTGATAATCTTATCAATGTTGGATATTAGATGTAGACATGATTGAGATATTATGTTGATCGAGGATGTTATATTCTTTAGTTATGATCTTAATTATGGTTGGATAAGTCTGATTTTGAGGATATTTCATTCTTTAATTGTGAACTTGGTATTCGTTGTTAATCTCGAGGATATATTCAGTGTTTCATGATTGATTCTTGACTATTTCAGTATTTCAGTTACAGAGGTTGATTTATTGTGAGTGTGATTTCATTAATATTGGTGATATATATATATATATATATATATATATATATATATATATATATATATATATATATATATATATATATATATATATATTATATATATATATATATATAATATATATATATATATATATATACACACATACAGAGTTTGACAATGGCTATTGATCGACTTGACTTACTGGTGACATAAAAGGCTGGAGTAGATTGATATGATAAGAGAACTGATTATTGATGTATTAAACTTGTGGTTTACTGTACCGGATTTTCTTGACCTACATTGGTATTTGAAGTTAATGATGATTGTATCATGATTGTGAGTTGATGGATTCATTACTGTTATTATCTAGTATGAGTCGATGAGATGTTGATCAGTTATATATGAGATTGTACATTGACTAGATGATGCAGGACTGTTATTGTACTATTTCATGTTACAGAAAGTTATTGGGAAAGTATCATTAGAACTGTAACCATCATGTACAGCTCTATTGTTTATCGTATACACAGTTATTGTTACTATTTACTGTCCTGATTACTGTTCATCGTGTATATGATTACTGTTATTGTTACTGTACTGTTACTGTCACCGCATCGTTCCAGTATTCTAGTAACATGATACTGATTATTTTTTAACTGAACTAAATAATAATGTAAATGGACAACTTACACTGGGATTGGGAAAATTGATGAAGGAGACAGCGTCTATATTTTGGGTGGACTTAGGATACAGGTTGCGCAGCTGACTTACGATTCCACTACAGGTTTTCGGGGGATACCTGACATCTCATCTATTTATTGTTCCACAGTGTTACTGTGAGTATTGTTCCACAGTAATACTGTCAGTACTGTTATTGTTACTGACTACCTGGCAGTAGGGTCTGGTTCAGCGCCAGATATCTGGACCGTGGTCTCGGGTATGTACGGGACCCACCTAAAGCATGGAACGTCTCCAACCAATCAGTTTCAATAACTTAGGACCCTGGTTGACACGTGTAGTAGGCGTAGTATGGGATGCATCTATTTCAAGTGGCAATTGGTGTTCGCCGACATGATCAATAATAATAAACTATTTATAGTATACTGTGACTGACTGTATTCACCGACTGTACTCATCTAAGATATGACAGACATCTGATGCGTGTATATTACATTGGACACCAATAGTATATATGACCTGATTGTACATCAGATTCTATCACTGACTGACTCTACTCACCTGACGTATATATGGTGATCGACATCTGACATGATTGGACATCTGATTTTATTACTGACTGGCTTATTATTGTCCATTTATATTTGTTTATTGTTTCTGTCTTATTTTCTGTCTCATTCCAGTATACATTCTTTATCTGCTCACATGTTATATGCACATGCACTTTCCCGTTTCTTTTTACGCATTCACTAGGAATTCTGACTTCCGAAATTTGTATATCCAGATTTGTGATTGTTTATTGCTGATCGGGTATTTAGAGAGAATTACATGCGTTTTGGAGAGCTGGAGTTTCTCTCTTTTGATTATAAGTATTCATGCTCTTTTATTTATGTTATTTCTTAATTCTATCTATCGTATCTAGTGTCCTTTCTTTCTTTTAATCATCTGCTATCATTGTGTTAGATATTTATATGTCATATTACAGTGATTCTAATTTATCGTGGTAGATTTTATAACTTGTTCAGGTTACTTTAGCCTTAGCGTGTATACGTGGGATATTTTCCTCGCGTTTATACATCGACGACTCTCGTCGCGACTCTATTTCCACGTATTTTGGGAAGCGGAGCGTGACAGTTTTTGAAGTTAAAACCATTTTTGAGTAAATGATATAAGTATAAAAAATATTTTAGCAGCATATGAGTTGTAAGAAACATGTGTATAGCTAGTTTAAAAATTATGAGAAAATATAGAGCAAGTTTCAATAACTAACTTAGGAAAAACAAGTTTAAACATTAAAACAAAATTCTTGTTTTTAAAATTTGTGTATGTGTGTGTAATTCTTCCTTGAGCATTAATTCAACACCAATACTTACACATACTAAGATCTTACAAGGGGGGTTACATAAGCTTCAAGTCTTCATCAAAGAGGGAATCTCAAAAGTTCACATTTTGATCATTCACGCTTGAATCTCTTTCTTGAATTAACTCAATCTCCTCAAACCTTCCTGATGAGAAAGAATAAGCATCTTCCAAAACTCTTGATCCCTGAAAAATTATAGACACTAGAACTTGATTAGTACCTTATAACCTCATATGCTTTGTAATCATCAAAACAAAACTAGGGAGTGTACTCTTGGGCCAACACTTTGAACTTCATCAAGATTGAAACGCCCTGATCCCGTGGTTACGGTGACGTTACTGTGACGTATATACGAAGGTCAGAAATACCCTCACGTATATACAGGCAAGAATCAAAGTACAGAAGTACGTGGTGCATTATACATTCCAATATATGAGTATAATTATAAAGTTATCACCAGATATGACACAATATTACAAGAATATTACATCACTGATAGGCGCAAATGTGAGAATACAAAGAGATATATAATAATGAACTGAACAAAAGGGCACTCACGAGTTGCAAAAGAAAAACTCGAGAGATGAGCAAGGGGGTCTGGGAGGATAGGGCTTCAGACGGCTTGCTAATGATCCATGCTACCGATGTGCTATTCTGATCAGCAACCGGGAGAATCCACAAGCTCTAAGATCTGGATATAAGGATCCATGGGGGTCAGAACTTTCCAATGAGTGATATGGCGAATGCCAAGTAGCGTGCATAGATAAGCACACGTGTATCGATAAATCTGAATAATAAACATGCATTAAAAATTACGTCATGAGTACAGGCATACAGGAACAAATAGAGATAGCAAGTGATATCAAGTAGGGAATACACATGAAATAATAGTATAAGAGCAGGAGACTGGTGGAATAGAACACAAGTGATAATGTAACGCCCCGATCCCGGCGATACGGGGACGTCACTGCAACGCATATACGTAGGTCAGAATTACCCTCCCGTATATACGCTAAGCATCAGTACAGACAAGAATCAGAGTACGGAAGTAAGTGGTGCATCATACATTCCAACACATATATACAATCACAGAATTATCACAGTAGTGATCTAATATTGCATGAATACCATATCACTAATATGCGCAAATGCGGGAATACAAGCAGATGAACAAGAGTAAAACAGCATAAATGTACTCACGAGTTTAAAAAGGAAAACTCGAGAGACTCACAAGGGGGTCTGGAAGGATGTGACTCAGGACGGTCGGCTGGAGATCCACGCTACCGCTGCGCTACTCTGATCAGCAAAGGGAGGAATCCACACGCTCCGGGCTCCAGGACCTGGACGTGAGAATCCAGGGGAGTCAAATGATACTCCCCAGGCGAGTGTAGAAGCAAAACCAAGTGGTGAAGCAGGGTGAGCACAATAATGCATATATCAAGTGATATCAAGTAGGAAATACTCAGGAGGCAGATAGGTTAGAGCAGGTATGAATAGATATGGCAGGATAATCATAAAACAGGAAATCCGAATAAAACCAATCCGAGCTACCAGGTAGTTATAACATAATACTCATAAAACAGAAATCCGATATAAAGTCCGGGAAAAGCAAATACGGTAAGGCACATCACAGATTCATAGCCGTTTAAGTTGCAGGCTTAGGTATGCGTCCCATTCCACATACCTCTACTTACAACTTAAAGAGCCGGTTATTATGACACTTTATTATTACTCGTCTAACCCATATATCTAGGTATGTGGCTCGGTGTACGGCCAACTCACATACATCCATATATAAGCAAGTCGAGGTTGTTATTGGAAACAGCGGTTGTATCAACGAACTATGTTTACAGTGGGTCCCGTGCATACCCGGGACCACGGCCCAGGATTGTTCCGTTGCTGAAGACGGAACCTGCCGCAAGGCTAAACAGGAGGGACTATGTATGCCCTTGTCATGACAGTAAACAGGAAAGGGAGAAAGCACTCCCCTCGGTCCCCTGGAGTACCACAGGTAAGACCGGATATATAGTGCACAACCTAATGCCACTGTAAACACGAACACATATCGATATCCGCATGTTTTCCCCCGACCAATACAAGTTGGTCCATTTTAAGGTTCAATAGTTTAATTATCACTTTACGGGAAAAACAGGAAATAGACATGATCAGGAATCAGGAGTACATAAGTATAACATAGTCAGGTCACTGCATGTAAAGCAGGAAAACAAGTCACTGAACATGATACAGGATAATAAGTCAAGTTCCCGTAAGAATGATAATCACAAGTCAAGTATATCATGCTGGGTGTAAAGTGATAGCATGACAGGATGATGATAATTAACAAGCAACCAAGCATATAAGAGATTGATAATAATCAGGTGGCAAGTTATGTCAAGAGATTGATAATAGTCTGGGTAAGTCAGGTCATACCAATAGGGTCTTGCCATAGAGCATGCCAAGTGGTCAGGTGATAACACACTAGATGTCAGGTGGTATACATATGTCAAATGGTAACACATAACTAACAGGTCTAAAGTAATGCCAAGTGGTAATATAAAAGTAAGGACCCAAAGTCCAACAAGTCCAACGACCACGAAGGGTCGGGCACGCATAGCATAAAGCAATAAAAGATATAGAACATGAAATAAAATACATGAAAGCTAAAGCGAGAACATGCGCATAATCAATGAAATAAGAAGTAAGAGGGTAGCGAGTGAGAACACTCGCCTAAACTCCAAAATACCGAAAGAGCCGTAATCCACGGAAGCTTGGGGTGCGCCACAAAACCTGATATAAATATGTAGAGAGAAGAGGAGAGAGAAAAGAGAAGGTAAGATGATGTTCGTCAAATGACAAGTCAAACAATACTAACATATGATATAAGTCTATAGGCTAAGGTTCATGTCCAAGGAAGTAATCAATCAGAACAGACAGCCAGAATTAGTCGACTAGGTTGGAAGAGTAGTCGACTAACAGAGGGGTTAGTCGACTAGGAATATGGGGTAGTCGACTAATACTGTGATCCAGAGAGTTTGGTTTGGTTTCAGGGAATAGTTAGTCGACTGGAGTAAAATGGGTAGTCGACTAACAGATACTCTAAGTCGACTAATAGTATGGTCAAGTCGACTAGAACTGAGATACAGAAAGTTGGGGTTTCTGATTCAGGACAAGGTTAGTCGACTAGGGTCAAGAGTGTAGTCGACTAAGGATCTATAGTCGACTAGGATCTAAGGCAAGTCGACTAATGCTGTGTTTCAGAAAAAGCTACGTTCAGCTAAGGTTTCTAGTCGACTAGGTTCTAGGTCAAGTCGACTAATACTGTGAAGAACAGTGAGCAGATCAGAATTTCTGGAAGTGTGTTTGATGGTTCAATTCGTGGTTTTGGTGACCTAGGTGTACAAGAAGTGTAGATACAAGTATTCTAGGGCTAATATAAGTCTTGGTGAGTGGAATACTCACTTGGGATAGGTTCAATTGTGACTTGATCCAAGGATGAGGATGATGGTTGAAGTTGAGGTCCTTGAGGAAGCCCTAGATGAAGCCCTTGAGGAAGTCCTTGAAGCCTTGAGGTGGAGATGAAGAGATTGGGTTCATGGAGCTAGGGTTCTTGCTAGAGGGAGAAGGAGATTGTGGAGCTTCTCTTCTCTTGTGAAGAAAATGAGGAGGAAAAAGGTTTAAAGTGAAAAGGGAAATCTTATATAGGATTTGGGATTTTGCAAAGAGGGTGGAATTAAAGGGAATGAGAGGGGTTTTGTGTAAAAAGGGGGGTGAGGTGAGTGTCCTCTCCTTGGCCACTTGGCCGGCTGGGGTGAGAGAGAGAGTGAGTGGTGTTAGGTGAAGTGTGAGTGGGATTTGAGGTGGCACATGAGGTGGAAAATGGAATTATTGGAAAATTGGAAAAGGCTTTGGTTAGTGGAGGAAGGAAAGAAATAAAGGAAAGGAAAAAATGGAAAAGAAATTATAATGAGAAGATATTTCTTGGGAAAGAAGACGAAAATAATGGAAGTGGCGGATTCCCGGGACTCAGTTGCGGATGCGGAAACCTTTCGGGAAAAAATACTGGAATCGTCCGAAATTCAAGTATCTCGGAACGACCCGAAATAATTACCAAAAATCAATAATAATATATAAAGACGATAGTGAAATCCGTTTGAAGAAATACTTTATAGTTTTGAAACTAAAAATCCTGGAATCAATAATTTACCGACTCCGTTGGAATTTTCATAAAATCATAAAATCCTCAGAAAAAGAATGTAAGTAAGAAATATGATTCTAAGAAATAAAGTCTAAAGAACCATCATGAAATTCCAAGCCGTTTGTAAAATAAAAATCCGGGAATCGGTCAGCGGTACTGGCCGACACCGGTTTGGAGAAATTCCTTTAATCCAAGATAATTCCAGAAAATCATATAAAATCTAAAATATTGGAAAATAATCTTTGGAACTGAAATCGGTCAAATCTAAACACCGGAAAGGCCAAATCGGGTAATATACTAGGATCGGGTCCTTCGGTTCAGACTAGGGCTGACTCCGTGTCCACGAATCCAAATCCAAAACAAAAACAATCATATAAGGAATTCATCATACAGAATAAATACAGGAAACAAATCGAAAAAATACGACTGGAAACCTGAATACGCAACTAAGTACGTATTCCGGAAACGGGGTATTACAGATAAGGCAGGATGTAAGTAGTTATAATATAACAACATAAAACCGGAAATCCAAAGTAAACCCGATGGAAGCAAATACGACAAAATGTACAATGGATACGTAGTTGACATCTTTTATTATTATTATTATTATTATTATTATTATTATTACTCGTCCTACCCAGATGTCTAGATATGTGAACTAGCATCCCAGCACACATATATCCACATCTGAGTAAAGCAAGGCTATTACTGGAAACCCACGGGATTATCAACGAACAATGTTTACAGTGGGTCCCGTGCATATCCGGGACCACGGTCCAGGATGTTCCATTGCTGGTGTACAGAACCTACCGCGAGGCGTATAGGAGGGTCTTATAGGATGCTCTTTCAATATGGTACCAAGAAGAAGGGAGCCACCGCTCCCCTCGGTCACCTGGAGGCCCTCAGGTCGAACTGAAAGTTTTAGTTGCACAACATACCTAATACCACTGTAAACACTAACATATATTGATATCCATAAGTTTTTCCCGACCCGATGTAAGTTTTCTCATTTTATGATTTATTAGATAATTATCGGATTTTAGGAATGAACAGAAACAAGTCATGAGTACAGGTGTATCAAGAGTACGGTTTGTGCTAGAATATATCAAGATGTAAATAAGATATCAGGTCATCATTCCTGTTATCGTGATAATTATAAGAGTCAAGTATATCATGCTGAATGCCAGGTGATAGCATGACAGGAGGGTGATATCAGGCAGGTGACAAGTGATAGCATGGTATTGTAAGCACGACAAGTGAAAGCATGCCAAACGATACAAAAAAATAGTAACGATATGCAAGATCAGGACGAATACTGGAAAAAATGCAGTTTTAGAAAAATAATATAAATAAGATTTCAAACTCTTCACAACCAATAAGAGAAGAAAAGACAAATTGACGAGCAACTAATTAGCAAGCAAGCGAACATCCAAGCGGAGCTAAGCAAACTAGAGGTACAGACAACAAACAGTGTTTAACACTAGAGTGCCTGACGGAGCTACTGGGAATGACTCAGCTTAGAAGGTGAGTCTAAAATCTGATAAAGTTCCGCCTAGACGAATCTAGTGGTAAAGCGCTAAGCATGCCTACTAGGCAGATCTGATAGACCAGACAATCTAAGCGCACTTTTCCTTCGAGATAGTAGGCGAGATCCCGGAGGCTAAAGTATGCTCGGGGTCTGCGCACTCTCGGTAGCTACCGCGAAACCATGAGGGTGCAGGCCTAAAACCAATTGGGTAGCTAGCCCAGGAGTGGGCAGAAACTCAGGGTTGGTACAAGGGTACCTGCAATGTTAGTACCACACGAGCATGCATATAGGCATGATAATATCTAAACTACCGTGGAGTAGTGAAGCTCAGAGACTGAGTGGAAAGCCCGGAGGCTGAGTATAGTACCTGCAAAAGTGTCAGTGTCAATCTCACGCACATAATAAGACAGTAGTAGACACCATCACAATCATGGCATATGTACAGAAGTAAACTACCCTAGTACAAACATACGTTGCAGGCATACACATGCACAATCTGGGCACTTGGCCACATACAAGTACGAGGGCACAGCTCAATACGAAATACATATATTTACAGAATAAAATACATGTTGACCCGACGAAGAGGCGAAACCCAAAATGAGGCAAGGACACTCGCCTAAAAAGACTTCAGAAAATCGCCGTAATTCCAGAATCCCAGAAACTCGAACACGCGCACGTGCCATAAAATATAATTATATATATATATAATATTTTAGAGAGAGAAAGAGAAGAGGAGAGAGAAAAGAGAGAGAAAGAGTGATAGCTAGTGAGAGAGAAATCTAGACAGAGAAAGACGAAAAGCTAAAGAGAAAGGCTAGAGAGAGAAAGAATTTAGAGAGAGAATGAGAGAGAGAGGATTAAGAGAGAGAGAGAGGAGGGATAGTAGAGAGAGACGGCTAGAGAAAGAAACAGGGGGAGAGAGATAGAGATGAGACGGAGGGAGACATTAGAGGGGGTTGTTGCCCCCTGCTCACACACAGGCCAGGCCAGGCCTAGCTCTGACTCTCCCTGGTTGCAGCCAGGAAGGCGCGGGGGCTGCACCGGCCACCGTGGCCAGCGCAGGCAGGGGTGGCGCCGGCCACCCCAAAAAAAGGGAGAGGAGAGGGAGAGGGAGAAAGGTGGAAATGTTGATGGTGATGGTGATTTTGGAGGTGAAAATGGTGGTGGAGGTGATGATGAAGATGGAGATGATGATGGAGAAGAGGTTAATGGTGGAAGTGGTGGTGGTAATTGAAAGGATGGAGGTGGATTAGGTGGTTAGTGGTAGTAATTTTGGTGAAGGTGGTGACTTTGGTGAAAGAGGAAGAAGTGGTGGTGGATGTTGAAATTGAATAGAATGGAAGGAGGAGGAAGTAATGGAAGATGTAATTGAGGAGGAGGAGGGGGTGATTTGGTGGTGGTGGTGGTGGTGGTGGTGGTAGTGGGTTCGGGGAATTTTAAAGGTGATGGTGGTGGTTTGGAGGAGGAAGAAGATGGAGATGTGGATGAAATGGTGGTGGTTGTGATGTTGTTGTTGGTGTTGGTGATAGGAGGAGGTAGCTGGAGTTTAGGGGGGGTCCTTGCCAGCCAAGATCGCCGGGGTTACGCCAGAGTGGGGGCCTGGGCCTAAGGCATCGGGCAAGATGAAGAAGAAGAAGAAGAAGAAGACGAGAAATAGAAGAAGAGAAGAAGAAAGAAAGATATGAAAAAGAAAAGAAAAGGAAAAGTAAAAGAGAGAGACTGATGGGATGGGGGAGGTGACAGGCCCATGTGGGGCGTGTGGGTCGGCAGGATAAGATAGGAGAAAAGAAAGAAAGAAAGGAAACGAAAGGAAAGATTCTGAAAAAAATATAATTTTATAATAAAGTCAGGAAATATCGACTGTTCCAAAAAAATCCCCAAAAATACCGAAAGGTGGAAAAGATCATCCTGAGGAATAATACAAAATTGGTTTTTGAAACTAAAATTCCGTTTTCAAATTAAAAAAATCTTGGAATCTACTGGCGATACCGATCGGCACCAAAAACCGGTCAAACTTCGGTAAATTCTGAAAAATCTCTAAAAATGTATTAAGTTAGAAAATATGATTCTAATAAATAAGGTGAAAGCAGATTCTAGAAATTAACTCTGATTATAAACTAAAAAATTTGGAATAAACCAGTGATACTGGTCTACACCAAATCTAGTGGAATTTTGATAAATCCAGAAAAATCTCAAAAAATGCGCTTAGATAGAAAATATGATCTTAAGAAATAATGTGAAAACTATTTCTAGAAATTCAACTCCATTTGTAAATTAAAAATCTAAGAATCAATCAGCGGCATTGGTCGACACTGGTTTGAAGATTTCCAATTTAATTCAGAAAAAATTTCAGAAAATCATAAAAAATTTAAAATATTAGAAGATGATATTTGAAATTAAAATTGGTCAAAACCTGACTGTCGAAAAGATCAAATCGAGTAATACACTAGGATCAGTTCCCCGGTTCACAGTAACGCTGATTCCGAGTCCACGAATCGGATCCAATACAAAACGATCGCATAAATATTCAAAAAACAAAAAAATTACAAGAAGCAAATCAAAAAATATAATTGAAAAATCAGAATACGCAACTAAGTACGTATTTCGGGAGTAGGGTTTTACATTTTATCCCCTTACAAAAATTGCATAGGGGTAAAATGAATGCAAAAGGGACAGGGATGGAATTATACCAATTAAGATATGAATCACTGCAGGTAGGGCTCTCAAGTTGACTGACAATAATCAAAACATAGACATCTTCTTCACTTTCTGCTGTATAAATCTTCGAATGACATTGAATAATACTGACTTGATAACACCGCTTTGCAATAGAATTCCCGTTGTACTGCACAGTAATATCACTTTGAAAATGAACCAGAATACAGAAGATAAAGAAAACCCTGATAATACTGAGCATAAATAAAAAAGATCGATAGTTAAGAATGCTGGAGACCAGGCATCGATCACTCTAAAGGATATAGCCAAGATTAGAGAATAACCATGGAAAAACCCAGATACCGACTTCTAAAAGATACCCTATCGTGGATCAATTTTGAGAATACCGAGCTTCATAGAGTTGGCTCAGAACCAGCCGGCTACATCTCTAGTCTATTCATATCTTAAGTTGGTATAAAGGCTACAAAAAATTAAAATAGTGGAAAGATGGAAGGGATTAGGAATCAAAGGAAGGATGATCAAGAAAGAAAAAGATAACTCGGTACTTGTAGTTAGATTGTATAAGCAACACTCATGCATTCTAGTTGCATTTTTTTTTACCATTAATTTGCCATCTGGACGTACTGAGGATGCGAGAGTCTAGGCTTTGATACCACCTGGTAATGTCCTGATCCCGTGGTCATAGAGATGTTACTGTGACGTATATACGAAGGTCAAAAATACCCTCACGTATATACGCTAAGCATCAGTACAGGAAAGAATTAGAGTACGGAAGTACATGGTGCATTATGCATTCCAACATATGAAGTTATCACCAGATGTGATACAATATTATAAGAATATTACATCACCGATAGGTGCAAATGCGAAAATACAAAGAGATATACAATAATGAACTGAACAAAAGGGCACTCACGAGTTACAGAGAAAAAACTCGAGAGATGAGCAAAGGAGTCAGGAGGAAAGGGCTTCAGACGATTTTCCAACGATCCACATTACCGTTGTACTACTCTGATCAGTAATAAGTAGAATCCACAAGCTCCAAGCCTACGAGACCTGGACATGAGTATCTAGGAAAGTCAGAACTCTCCAATGAGTGGTATGGTGAATGCCAAGTGGCGTGCATAGATAAGCACGCGTATATTGATAAATCTAAGTCATAAACATGCATTAAAAACCATGTCATGAGCACAAGCACACAAGAATAAGAAGAGATAGCAAGTGATATCAATCAGGGAATACACATGATATAAATAATATAAGAGCAAGAGACTGGTGGAATAGAACACAAGTGGTAAGGCAAGATGTAAGCATCTATAATATAACAATCATAAAACCAGAAATCCGAAGTAAAACCCGATGGAAGCAAATACGGCAAAATATACAATGGATACATAGTTGGCATCTTTTATTATTATTATTACACGCCTACCCAGATGTCTAGATATGTGAACTAGCGTCCCAGCACACATAAATCCACTCTGAGTACAGCAGGTTGTTATAGGAAACCCACGGGGGTATCAACGAACAATGTTTACAGTGGGTCCCGTGCATACCGGGAACCACGGCTCAGGATGTTCCATTGCTGGTGTACGATGAAAGTACACCTAGAGGGGGTGAATAGGTGTATAGCTAATCCAATAACAAATAATGCGGAATTAAAAACTAAATGCAACACACTTAGTGTAACCAAAGAGTGTAGCGAATTCCCGGTGAAGGGATCTGGACTATCTCCTCTAAATTCCTCTAAATAAGAGTTGAGGTGCTATGTAAAGCTCTCTTGGTTGAAAACAAGTGAGGCACACAAACAAATCCAAGCATATAAATGATATGAACAATATAAAATGATGCAAGGGGCAATATAAGAGAGAGTTAGAGATAGTGGATCAAATGCAAACACAAGGATATGTTTCGAGGTTCGAGCATCCAGCTTTACGTCCCCGCCTTCACACAGAAGGATTTCCACTATAGCATCCACACAGGACTTCCACACAAGGAACCTCCACTGAGAATTTGGGCAAATACAATTTGGGAGTACACAACTCCTCTCTCAACCAAAACAACCTCTCACTAGAGGCTAGGCACAAAGCCAACACAAGATCAACCTCTCACTAGAGGGATACCAACAAACTCAATCACCTCTACACTTAGAGGGATAACCACAATCCAATGCACAACCTCCTCTACACTTAGAGGGCAAGGCACAGAGCCACAGGCAAATGGATGAATACAACTCTTGGTGGTTTCAACAAACCACAAATCAATTTTTCCACAAAACAAAGATCCTATAGATAGGATAGATAGATAAGCTCAAGTGTGAGAAAATAAAAGTGTTTGGAATAAAGAAAATACTTGGGAAACTCTCCAAATAGATATTGAAATTTAGATCAAAAAACCAATTCCAAAAGACTCTATTTTCTTTGAATTTCTAACACTTTAAAAAAACAAATAAAGAAAGATCTTTTAAACCCAAAAACTCTTTTGAAAACTTGCTGTTAAACACTTGTAAAGGTGGGAAAAATTGCTCTCTAAAAACTTGTATAAAACTGCTCAAGAAATGGGGTATATATAGCCCCAACAAAATCTGTCCGTTCGCAGCAAGCAAAGGGCAAAATTGCCCTTCGGTCGACCAGGCGGTCGACCGAAAACTGAAAAAGAGAGCAGAGCTCTCTGCCAGTCGACCGGGGACATTTTCAGAGAGCAGAAACTCTCTGGCGGTCGACCGACCCGATCGATCGGCCTCCCGGCCTGGGCTGCGTGCACATCTGTGCACGTCAGTCGACCGGGACCGGTCGACTGACTTCTGCCTCGGTCAACGGTCCGGTCGACCGGCAGACAGCCTGGTCCAAACAATATAGGGATTGAAAACTTGAGTTTTGACTTTAAATAAATCCAATAAAATCACATAAATTCCATAAAATTTAGTTCTTATTAGATCTTTGAAATACAAATATGTGAGACAAAAATTCAACACCTATTTCAAACAATTTGAATCATTTTTGTGTCTTAAAAATTTCCTTAAACCAAAAATCGTATTTTTCAAAACTTGAATTTTTGAAATAGATAATCGTTTTCTCTAAAACTCATGTAGATACAAAAACATGATATTGAAACAAATTTAAGCATGTTGTATATGGATAGAATCCAATATACATGAAAGATATTATATCTATATTTTTGACATTAAATACAAAAATAAGTTTTGTTAAATACAAAACTCAAAACTCATGAAATAGACTATCAAAATAAGTTTTTCTAAATAAATGAAGCATAGATGCATATAGATCAAATCTAATATACATTAAACCAGTAAACTTATTTGATTCTATCTATCCGTGAAAACCATATGAAAAATCGAAACCGGTTAAACCGAAAAAACCAAACATGATACTTTAAACTTATGTGTGTATTGTGAACTTGAGCATATCAACACTATCTAATCTTTAACGCAAGATCTAAATCAAATCTTAGACTAAACAAATCGATGTCTTCTTGTAGAACTCATTCTCCAAGTTGACTCGATCCAAACGCAATCCAACGAGCTGACTCCAACCGAGTGCTAGATGCGATCTTGACGCGCGAGCTCTTGAATCACCATGTGAAAACTCCAAAACACCTTTATTGAAGCTAATCACCTATTAATATCTGAAAGTACACTACGGCTAATCTATGAACAATAATGCGGAAATTAAAAACTAATTGCAACACACTTAGTGTAACCAACGAGTGTAGCCGAATTCCCGGTGAAGGGCTCTGGACTAACTCCTCTTGATTCCTCTGAATAAGAGTTGAGGTGCTATATGAAGCTCTCGTGGTTAAACACAAGTGAGGCACACACAAACAACAAAGTATGTATATGATATGACAATATGAATCAATGCACAAGTAAGAGAGAGATTTAGCGAAAGTGGATCATTCGCAAACACACGGATATGTTTCGAGGTTCGAGCACACAGCTCTACGTCCCCGCCTTCACACAGAAGGATTTCACTAACTCGTCCACACAGGACTTCCCACACAGGAAACCTCCACTTAGGATTTGGGGCAATTACAATTGGGAGTACACAACTCCTCTCTCCAACCGAATACAACCTCTCACAGAGGCAATGCACAACTCTCAACACCTCTACACTTAGAGGGTTAGGCACTTAGCCAAGCACTGATCAACCTCACAAATGAGGGATAGGGCTCAAAGCCACTCAAACACAATCACCTCACACTTTAAGGTTCCAACACAATCTCCATCTCTCACTAGAGGGAGCCAAATACCACTTTCACAATCACCTCACACTTGAGGGATATAATTCAATCACCTCTCACTAGAGGAATATCACAATCAATGGAAGGTTTACAACTTAGTGATCACAAAGACCACAAACCAATTTCTTTCTCACAAAACAAATATCCTAATAGATAGGATAGTAGATAAGCTCAAGTGTGAGAAAACAAAGTATTTTGAACAAAGAAAATCACTTGAGAAAATCTCAAATAGATATAGAATTTTTAGACCAAAACCAATTCCCAAAACACTATTTTCTTTGAATTATCAAACACTTTAAAAAACAAATGAAGATTGATCTTTTGAACCCAAAAACTCTTTTGAAAAACTCGCACTTAAAACACTTGAAAAGATCTAAAATTTGCTCTTGAAAACTTGTTGAAAAACAGCTCCCAAATGGGGAATATATTTATACCCCATTTGGAATCTGCCCGTTGGCAGCAGAAAAAAGGCCCAGATTGGCTTCCGGTCGACCGGCCGGTCGACCGGCCAACGGTCAAAAAATCGACCGTTGAGCCCTCCGGTCGACCGCCGGGTCGACCGTGCCAGAACCAGAGAGCAACGGCTCTCTGGCCGGTCGAACCGCCCGGTCGACCGAGCTGGTTTCAGAGAGCAGAGCCCTCTGCCCGGTCGACCGGAGGCTTTCCAGAGAGCACTTCTCTCTGGCGGTCCACCGACACGGTCGACCTGCCTCCCAGCTTGGCTGCGTACACGTTCTGTGCACGTCGGTCGACCGGCCCGGTCGACCGGCAGTCAGCCAGCCTGGCAACTATGGGACTGAAAAACTGGTCTTTTTATTGTCAAATAAAATCCCATAAAATCTTTAAAATTCTACAAAAATAGGTTCTTGTTATATCTTTAAAATCCAAACATGTTTGAGTAAAAAATCAAACCATGTTACAAATATTTTGAACCATTTTTGTGACTTAGAAAATTTGTCTAAAACCAAAATCCGTATTTTCCAAAACTTAGATTTTGAAATAGAAATCCGATTTTTCTAAAACACATGTAAATACAAAAACATGATATTTAAACAACTTTGAAGCATATAGTATATGGATAGAATCCAATATACATGAAAGAGATATATATCAATGTTTTGACATTAAATCCGAAAATTAGTTTTGTTTAAATACAAAACTCAAATACATGAATAGTGTATCAAAATAAGTTTTTCTAAGTAGATGAATCATTATGTATATAGATCAAATCTAATATACATTAAACCATCTAAATTTGTTTTGATTCAATTTATTCATGAAAACCAAGATCGGTTAAATCGAAAACCAAAAACAATAAACATGAAACTTGAAACAAGTGTGTGTTGTGAACTTGAGCATACCACACTATCTAATTTTAACAATGGATCTAAACTAACTATTCTAAAACAAACCGAGGTCTTCTTGTAGAGGCGCCGTCTCCAAGTCGACTCGATCCAAACGTGATCCCCCGAGCTTGACTTCAACGAGTGCTAGATATGAACTTTGACGCTCGAGCTCTTGAATCACCATGTGAAAGCTCCAAAACACCTTTGTTGAAGCTAATCACCTAGTAATATCTTGGTTAAATATCTAAAACTAAATATCACAAGATTATTAGTAAACTATAATTACATGAGTAATCATCATCAAAACTAGAGTGGAAGGCCTCTGGGCAACAATCTCCCCTTTTTGATGATGACAAAACTCATGGAGTTATATATGCATGGATTAAAGTTAAGCTTCAAAGAAGCTCCCTCTTAACTCATGCATAGCAATAAACAATAAGATATGCAATAAATGATAAACATGAATATACATAAACATGCATAAAACAATGAAAGAAACATGCTCTTGATACCAAATTTTTAAAATAAATTCTTTTTCCCCTTTTTTTTAAAATAAACATGTTTTAAATACCAATTGAAAATATAAACTTAAAATAAACATGTTCTTTAAATAATTGCTCTTGATACCAATAAAAATTTCAATTGAAAGCTTTATCAATAAAAGCAATAAAGCTCTTGATACCAATCAATAAAATACCAATTGAAAGATAATCAATAAAAGCTCTTGATATCAATCAATAAAATACCAATTGAAAGATAATCAAGAAAAGCTCTTGATATCAACAATAAAAATTTTACAAAAGTTCTTGATACCAATAAACCAAAAACAACAAAATAAACTCTCTGATACCAATATCAACAAAACATCAAAACATCAAACAAACTCTCTTGATACCAATATGAAACAAACTTTGATATAAACTTACAAATAAACAATAAACATACATATAAACTCAAATACTTCTCCCCTTTTTGTCAATCATCAACAAAGGGGTTAAAGTAAACAATAAAACAATGTTCTCCCCTTTTTGTTTGAAACAAAAAAAAATCAATAAGGGGTGAAATCAAATCAAAACATTATGATACCAATTGAAAAAAAAATATATCAATTTAGTGCATCATGATATCAATTGAAAAATAAATAAAACATACCAATGAAAGTATATAAAATAAATATTTTTAATATAATTTAAATAAACATGTATATATTATACCAATGAAAGTAAATAAAACATTTTGAAGAAATCAGCCAAAAAAAATTTTTTTTTATATCAATTGAAAGATGTAAACATATAGGTAATCTTGATACCAATTGTAAAAATTAGTACCAATTGACAGTAATTTTTCATTAGGAGCATATGATACAAAAAAAATCAATCTCATTTTTTAATCATTTTTCAACATAAAGTGTGGGAGTAAAATACCAAAGGTAAACAAAACCAATTAAAAGGTGAAATATGAATTTTCTCCCCCTTAAGAAATACCAAAAACAAAATGATGCATAAGCTTATATAAGATACCAATTGAAACATAATCAATTGAAATATAATAGTCATTTAAGAAATCAAGCTTAGCATAACCAAAATTTATGCTCAAAGATATAGAGATATAGTAAGCACAAATAAAATACATATATATGTATGGAAAACATGAATACCAATCGAAATTGATACTATTTGAAGGGTAGGCATACATATATAAAAACATATATGAGTATACAAAAAAAATGTCAATAGTGATACTAATGAAAAGATCCAATGATATCAATTGAAAACACAATAAGATCAAGTGTATAACTCATATTCCTTACCACCCATTCATGCACATGTTTAAATAGATTTTCAATTAAGAGTATACAAGGCATGGTCGCCCAACCAGCCGCCCATCGAAGGAAAGGGTTTTCAAAATAGCTTTGAAATAGTTTAGCATAATTGAAAACTCTTCTAAAATGAAGAATACGAAATACTTATATGATAAATTTGAATGAAAACTAGTACGAAATCCTTCAAGCAAGGAAAAAACAAGAATATATTCCATAAAATATGAAAATCACTAAAACAATGTCACTCAAAATCTATATAGCACATATAATACTCATGAAAAAAAATCATGAGAAAACATCAAGTAATATGAGGTGTACAAGTTTTGTGAAAGACAAGTCATGGAAATAGGCAATTAAGCTCAAATACGAAATTCCTTAAAAACATGAAAATCATCAAAACTAGAATCCTTCAAGGTATATGTATGTCTTGTACAAACTAGAGTATACATACATATCCAAACATGAATGAGTCCACAAAGTATATGCATGAAAGCAAGTGGCTCAAGGATGTATATGTATAACTATTATTTAGACAAAATGGACATATACATGAAGTTAACATAAACATGAAAAATATGTACAAAATGGGATACAAGTCAAAATGTATGAATCATCAAAACTAGACTATACTAGTACATCTAATGGGTACAAATGAGCATTCAAGAACAAACATATAATAATCTATTTGAGGCTCACTAGTTGTACAAGTATATATCCAAGTTTTAATGAAAACTAATATCTAAACATGTAATCAAAACATGAAGCATAGAAATCAAAACAAAACTCATATGATCATTATGGTAAATGAACATGCATTAGAGCTAGGACATACACATTAGTTAAACTAAAGTGAGAACACTAAATATAAATCCATATAAACATGGGTGTCTCAAATACTAATCATGTATATCACTAATCTAAATATCATGACATTTAACATCCTAATCATGAAACATCAAAACATGCTAAAAGTGAATAATATGAAAGTATGTAAACATAATGAGGAGTAAGAGATCGTTACCAAAACCAATAGGGCACATCTCCATATCTCCAAACCATGGTGGTCCTTCCACCAAACACCCCTTGAAAGTGATGCATCCAAATAATCCTCTTTAAGCTCGGAACGCATCCACCTCAAGGCACCATCACTCTCTCGTCATGTGAGAGCCCACACCTACATTAAAAATAGGAGTGGTGTTTGGTACCCACACTCTTTTGGGTCCATAGGAGTTAGCTCCTTTCCTAACCCAAACAAATTTAGTTGCTAATTTGAATCATGTATACGATCATAACAAAACTTAGTAAGGTGGTCCTTATGTCCATAATGTGTACAAGTGTACACATGAGCATACATTGTGTGATGGGTGTGAACGTGGGAAGCATGTGTATGCCGTGATTTGTGTGCATGCATAGATGGAACTTGTTTCTTGCAAAACATGGATTCCAACCGTATATGATTCATGGCACAATGGCTCAAAGTGGAGCCCAAACAATTCACACTCTTCTTCAAAATATTTATATCATTTTTAATACAAGAAGATAAAGTGGAGCATGCAATAGTGAGCTAGATGATGAAGCTACACTAGCATGACAAACATG
This sequence comes from Agave tequilana, assembly GCA_038442645.1. Lineage (NCBI taxonomy): Eukaryota > Viridiplantae > Streptophyta > Magnoliopsida > Asparagales > Asparagaceae > Agave > Agave tequilana. The sequence goes on from JAVJIF010015561.1 coordinate 22,608, forward strand.
AGAATCTAAATCATTTTTCAAAGATTTATTTTCATTTAAGCAAACTTCTAAATCTTTTGAAATCAAGTCAATTTTATTTTTTAAAGAAACATTTTCTTTACAACAAAATCAAATTTTGAAGATAAAGCCTCATTTTTCTTCAAACATTTTCACAATCATTTTTATTTTTCAAAATCTTGTTTTCATTTAAAACAAGTTCAAGTTAGGTTTTCAAAGAGACACTCATTTGAAATCTCAACCTTCTCGTGTAAAGCCAAATCAAGTTTTGAAAACAAATCCTTATTTTCTTTTGTTAACTTACAAGTTTTCTTGTTCAAAACTTTATATTTTTCAAGGAGGTTCTCACAAACAATAGATAGCTCTTCATTTAATGCATCGGCATCTATAGTATCAAGATCATCAAAAGAAGAGCTAGCACTATCTAGTTGATTATCCGAATGTACCTCAAGGGAGTCATTCTTGGACCATGTAGCATCGTTGTTCGGATTCATCCTCACTAGATTCCTTCTCCATTTGGATTGCAATTGAAGCTTGGAGGAGATCAACGTGTTTCACACTGCAAAAGCGGAATCACAGTTAGAAACTATCATAAGATATTCTTTATTAAGTGTGCTTCTAAGTGCCTCAAGGACTTGTGCATTGGCCTCTATATGCTTGCTATTACCAAGATAGGATTTCTTAGTAGCGGCAAGGAAAACATGCAAGCTTAGGGTTTTTAGGTACATACTCATCCTAAATTTCCACATGTCAATATTGGAAACATCAAACATGGGAGGTGTCAAGCAATCCACGAGTGTGTATAAACAATATACGTGTGCAAATGCAAATGATAGATTAGCAAAATCAAGATCACACTTCTAGGTGGTTAAACCTAATATCAGGGGCGTAGGATCTGATACCAATTGAAAGTACACCTAGAGGGGGGGTGAATAGGTGTACGGCTAATTTATGAACAATAATGCGAAAATTAAAAACTAATTGCAACACACTTAGTGTAACCAACGAGTGTAGCCGAATTCCCGGTGAAGGGCTCTGGACTAACTCCTCTTGATTCCTCTGAATAAGAGTTGAGGTGCTATATGAAGCTCTCGTGGTTAAACACAAGTGAGGCACACACAAATAACACAAGCATGTATATGATATGACAATATGAATCAATGCACAAAGTAAGAGAGAGAGAGTTAGAGAAAGTGGATCATTCGCAAACACACGGATATGTTTCGAGATTCGAGCACACAGCTCTACGTCCCCGCCTTCACACAGAAGGATTTTTACTAACTCGTCCACATAGGACTTCCCACATAGAGAACCTCCACTGAGGATTTGGGGCAATTATAATTGAGAGTACACAACTCCTCTCTCCAACCGAATACAACCTCTCACAGAGGCAATGCACAACTCTCAACACCTATACACTTAGAGGGTTAGACACTTAGCCAAACACTGATCAACCTTACAAATGAGGGATAGGGCTCAAAGCCACTCAAACACAATCACCTCACACTTGAGGGATTCCAACACAATCTCCACCTCTCACTAGAGGGAGCCAAATACCACTTCGACAATCACCTCACACTTGAGGGATATAACTCAATCACCTCTCACTAGAGGGATATCACAATCAATGGAAGGTTTATAACTTAGTGATCACAAAGACCACAAACTATTTCTTTCTCACAAAACAAAGATCCTAATAGATAGGATAGTAGATAAGCTCAAGTGTGAGAAAACAAAGTGTTTTGAACAAAGAAAATTACTTGAAAAAATCTCCAAATAGATATAGAATTTTTAGACCAAAAACCAATTCCCAAAAGACTATTTTCTTTGAATTATCAAACACTTTAAAAACAAATGAAGATTGATCTTTTAAACCCAAAAACTCTTTTGAAAAACTTGCACTTAAAACACTTGAAAAGATCTAAAATTTGCTCTTGAAAACTTGTTGAAAAACAGCTCTCAAATGGGGGGATATTTATACCCCATTTGGGATCTGCCCGTTGGCAGCAGAAAAGGCCCAGATTGGCCTTGCGGTTGACCGGCCAACGGTCAAAAACTCGACCGTTAAGCCCTCCAGTCGACCGCCCGGTCGACCGTGCTAGAACCAGAGAGCAACGGCTCTCTGGCCGGTCGACCGCCCGGTCGACCGAGCTAGTTTACAGAGAGCAGAGCTCTCTGCCCCGGTCGACCGACCCGGTCGACCGGAGGCTTTCCAGAGAGCAGAGCTCTCTGGTGGTCGACCGACCAGGTCGACCGGCCTCCCAGCTTGGCTGCGTGCACGTTCTATGCACGTGGTCGACCGGCCCGATCGACCGGCAGTCAGCCAGCCTGGCAACTATGGGACTGAAAACTGGCCTTTTTATTGTCAAATAAATCCGATAAATCTTTAAAATTCTATAAAAATAGGTTCTTGTTATATCTTTGTGTTTGAGTAAAAATCAAACCATGTTACAAACATTTTGAACCATTTTTGTGGCTTGGAAATATGCCTAAAACCAAAATCCGTATTTTCTAAAACTTAGATTTTTGAAATAGAAATCCGATTTTTTCAAAACACATGTAAATACAAAAATATGATATTTAAACAACTTTGAAGCATATAGTATATAGATAGAATCCAATATACATGAAAGATATATATCAATGTTTTTGACATTAAATCTGAAAATAAGTTTTATTTAAATACAAAACCCAAATACATGAATAGTGTATCAAAATAAGTTTTTCTAAGTAAATGAATCATATATGTATATAGATCAAATCTAATATACATTAAACAATATAAACTTGTTTTGATTCAATTCTATTCATGAAAATCAAGATCAGTTAAACCGAAAACCAAAACCAATAAACATGAAACTTGAAACAAGTGTGTGTTGTGAACTTGAGCATACCACCCTATCTAATCTTTAACAATGGATCTAAGCTAACAGTTCTAAAATAAACCGAGGTCTTCTTGTAGAGCGCCGTCTCCAAGTCGACTCGATCCAAACGTGATCCCCCGAGCTTGACTTCTAGATATGAACTTTGACGCTCGAGCTCTTGAATCACGTGAAAGCTCCAAAACACCTTTGTTGAAGCTAATCACCTACTAATATCATGGTTAAATATCTGAAATTAAATATCACAAGATTATTAGTAAACTATAACTACATGAGTTAATCATCATAAAAACTAGAGTGGAAGGCCTCTGGCCAACAATATCTTGATCAAATATTTAAAACTAAATATCATAAGATTATTAGTAAACAATAACTACATGAGTTAATTATCATCAAAACTAGAGTGAAGGGCCTCCGGGCCAACATACGGAACCTACCGCGAGGCGTATAGGAGTTTCTTATAGGATGCCCTTCAATATGGTATCAAGAAGGAGGGAGCCAGCGCTCCCCTCGGTCACCTGGAGGCCCTCAGGTCGCACTGAAAATTTTAGTTGCACACTGTAACACCCTAATCCCCGTGTACGTATTACCGTATCTGTACGCGATACGACGTACAAATTTGATTTGACCTCTGTAGTATTCCGATTGACCTGATTTCAGTTTCAAAAATCATTTCCTAATATTCTAGATTTTTTCGGATTTTCTGAAATTTTTCTAGATTATTTTGGAATATCTCCGTAGTTGGTGTCGACCGATACCGATAATCGGCCTTCTGATTTTTATTTCACAAACGGAGTAGAATTTTGAGAATCGGCTTTCACCATACATCTTAGAATCACATGAGCTACGTTTGGGCATTTTTGGGAATTTTTCAGAATTTATCGAAAATCGTGCCAAACCGATGTCGCCCGTATCGGCGAGACACTCCAGAAAACCCTATTGGGTTAACGGGTTTGGGTAAAACCCAAACCCATAAAAAAAATAAGGGGCAGCAGCAGCTTGCTGCTGCCGCCTACCACAGCCAGCCGGCCAGCCCAGCTGGCCGGTGGCGGAAGGAGCCCGCCGGCGGCGGCCCGGCCGCCGGCGGTGCGGCCGCTGTTCCGACAGAGAGAGGACGAGGAGAGGGAGGAAAAGAGAGATGAAGAGGGAAAGAAAGACTAGAAATGAAAGAGAAGAAAAGGAAGAAACTGAAGAAGAAGAAGAAGAAAAGAGAAGAAAGAAAGAAAAGAAATGGAAGAAGAGAAAGAAGGGGAGCGGGGGCGCCTGGCTTGCCCGCCGGTGGCGCCGACCTGGCCGCGAGGGACGCCGGCGGCCAGGCGTCGGGCGTAATTCGGCTCTCCGGTCGAGAGGGAGAGAGAGAAAACATAGAGGGGGAGAAAGGTGATTAGGAATCTAATTAGAGAGAGAGTGAGTGAGAGAAATAGAGAGAGTTTCTTAGAGAGAGAGAGGGGGTTGTAGTTACAGGGGAGAGAGAGAAATTAGATGTTTTAACGGAGGGGGAAACGCCATTTGGTCAATGGCGGTGGAAGAGAAGAGTGTGGAAGAAGGAAGAAAGAAAAAGAAAATAAAAGAATTTAAAATTATAAAATAATATTATTTATTTAGCCCAAATTTTGACTAGTCCCGAACGGTACCCAAAAATTACAGAAAATAAAGAGTGTCTAGACAACATATAAACAATGCAAAACAGACTATATGTGATGCAAGGTGTACCTGTGCATGAGTAGTATTCCACCATAGGTATCGAGTATTGTAGCAAAGTCTACAGGTAACATGATAGCGATACAATAACATGAACATGAACAGTAACAAGTAAGCAAGATCACAGTGAACATGATAGCAAATAAAATAACAGGAACAGTAACATGTATTAGGTAAGTCATGTCAAAGTCATGTACAATAATAGCATACATGTCTGAGGCAAGTCATGTGATTGATACAATAGTAGCAATCAGTACCACCTGATATTTTAATCACTCTCTTCCAGTGTCCCATGCCATATGAAGACACTGTAATAAAAACTGTACTTAGCAATTACCTGACTAATCTCTCTTATGTCATGTTTATGTACCACTGATAATTGTCCCACTATATTTCCATACGCCTAGACACTATGATGTCATGTATCGTATCGCTAGGACACTACCCTGTTACTGAACCTGCATGCTAGACATCATTACTGTCATGCACTAGGACATGGTATTACACGAGACACGGACTACTATTATAACATGTATTAGTGCTACGCATATAGGTTACATGGATCGGGGCGTTACACACACCATACCTAATACCACTGTAAACACGAACATATATTGATATCCATAAGTTTCCTCTGACCCGATATAAGTTGTCCCATTTTATAGTTTATTAAATAATTATCAGATTTCGGGAATGAACAAAAATAAGTCAGGAGTACGGGTGTGTCAGGAGTACGGTTTGTACTAAAATTTATTAAGATGTAAACAAGATGTCAGGTCATCATTCCTGCTATCGTGATAATTATAAGAGTTAAGTATATTATGCCGAATGTCAGGTAATAGCATGACAGGAGGGTGATATCAGGCAGGTGACAAGCGATAGCATGGTATATGTATGCACGATAAGTGAAAGCATGTAAAACGATACAGGAAAATATTATTGATATGCAAGATCGGTATGAATACTGAAAAACTATGTAGTTTTAGGAAAAATAGTATAAATAAGATTTCAAACTCTTCACAACCAGTAAGAGAAGAAAAGATAAATTGACGAGCAGGTAATTAGCAAGCAAGCGAACATCCAAGCGAAGTTAAGAAAGCTGGAGATACGGACAGCAAATAGTGTTTAACACTAGAGCACGTGACGGAGCTACTGGGATGACTCGACTTAGAAGGCGAGTCTACATTCCGCCAAAGTTTCACCTAGACGAATATAGTAGTTAAGCGCTGAGCGCTACGCATGCCTACTAGGAAGAGCTGAGAGGCCTGACGGTCTAAGCGCACTTCTCTTTTGAGGTAGTAGGCGAGAGCCCGGAGGCTAAAGTACGCTCGGGCCTAAAACTAATTGGGTAGCCAGCTCAGGAGTGGGCAGAAACCCAGAGTCGATACAAGGGTATCTGCAATGTTAGGACCACATGAGCGTGCATATAGGCGTGATAATATCTAAACTATCATGGAGTAGTGAAGCCCGGAGACTGAGTGGAAAGCCCGGAGGCTAAACGCAGCCCAGAGGCTGGGTATAGTACCTGCAGAAGTGTCAGTGACAATCATACGCACGTAATATGACAGTAGTAGGCAACATCACAAGCATGGTATATGTACAGGAAGTAAACTACCCTAGTACAAACATCTATCACAAGCATATACATGCACAATCTGGGCACTCGGCTATATACAAATACGAGGATACAGCCCAATATAAATATATATAAATACAGAATAAAATACACGTTGACCCGACAAAGCGGGGAAACCCAAAATGAGACAAGGACACTTGCCTAAAAAGAATTCAAAAAATCACCGTAATTCTGGAATCCCAGAAACTCGAACACGCGCATGCACCATAAAATATAATTATATATATATATATATATATATATATATATATTTTTTAAAGAGAGAAAGAGAAGAGGAGATAGAGAAAAGAGAGAGAAAGAGTGAGAGCTAGTGTGAGAAAGAAATCTAGAGAGATAAAGAAGGAAAGCTAGAGAGAAAAAGTAGAGAGAGAAAGAGAATTTAGGGAGAGAGAATGAGAGAGAGGATTAAGAGAGAGAGAGAGAGGAGAGCAAGTAGAGAGAGAGAGAGAAACAGGGGGAGAGAGATGAGAGAGAGAGACAGCAGAGGGGGGCTGTTGTCCCCTGCTCACGCAGAGGCCAGGCAACACCCGGCCTAGGGCTCTGCCTCTCCCTGGCTGCGGCCATGGAGGCGCCAGGGGCTGCGCCGGCCGCCGTGGCCGGTGCAGGCAGGGTGGCCACCGGCTACCCCAAAAGAGAGGGAAAGGAGAGGGAGAGGGAGAAAGGTGGAGATGTTGATGATGGTGGTGATTTTGGAGATGGAAATGGTGGTGGAGGTGATGATGAGGATGGAGATGATGATGGAGAAGAGGGAGATGGTGGAAGTGGTGGTGGTAACTGAGAGGATAGTGGTGACTTTGGGTGGTTGGTCGTGGTGACTTTGGTGAAAGTGGTGACTTTGGTGAAAGAGAAATATGTGGTGGTCGATGTTGAAATTGAAGAGAGTCGGAGGGTAGGAAGTAATGGAAGATGTAATTGAGGAGGAGGTGGTGGTGATTTGGTGATAGTGGTAGTGAATTTGAGAAATTTTAAAGGTGATGGTGGTGGTTTAGAGGAGGAAGAAAATGGAGATGTGGATGAAGATGGTGGTGGTTGTTGATGTTGTTGTTGGTGTTGGTGATAGGAGGAAGTGGTCGGAGTTTGGGGGGTCCTCGGCGGCCGAGCTCACCGGGGTTGCGCCGAGTGGGGCTCAGGCCTGGGGCATCAGCCAAAATGAAGATGAAGAAGAAGAAGAAGAAGAGAAAGGAGAAGAAGAGAAGAAAGAACGAAAGATTAAAAAAAAAGGAAAGGAAAGGAAAAGAAAAGGAGAGAGATTGATGGAAGGGGGAGGTGACGGGCCCATGTGGGGGTGTAGGTCGGCAGGATAAGATGGGAGAAAAGAAAGAAAGAAAGAAAAGGAAAGATTCCAAAAAAATATAATTTTATAATAAAGTCGGGAAATATCGATTGTTTCAGAAAAATATCCAAAAATATTCAGAAATAGAAAACATCATCCTGAGGAATAATACAAAATTGATTTTTAGAACTAAAATCCCATTTTCAAATTTAAAAAAAAAAAACCTAGAATCTACCAACGATACCTGTCGACACCAAAAGGTCAAACTTTGGTAAATTCTAAAAAAATCTCTAAAAATGTATTAATTTAGAAAATATGATTCTAAGAAATAAGGTAAAGTGGATTCTAAAAATTCAACTCTAATTGTAAACTCAAAAAACTTGGAATCAACCAGCGGTATTGGCCGATACAAAATCCAGTAGAAATTTGATAAATTCAGAAAAATCTCAAAAAATGTATTTAGATAGAAAATATAATTTTAAGAAATAATATGAAAGCTATTTCTAGAAATTCAACTCTGTTTATAAACTAAAAATCTGAGAATCGATCAGCGGCACTAGTCGACACCAGTTTTGAAGATTTTCAATTTAATTCAGAAAAAATCTAAAATATTAGAAAATGATGTTTGAAACTGAAATTGGTTAAATCTTACTACCGAAAAAATCAAATCGAGCAATACACTAAGATCGGGTCCTCGGTTCAGACTAGGGCTAACTTCGAGTCCACGATCTGAATCTAATGCAAAACGATCGCATAAATATTCATAAAATAAAACAATTACAAGAACCAAATTAAAAAATATGATCAAAAATCAGAATACACAACTAAGTACGTATTTCAGGAGCGGGGTGTCACAAAGATTATCCAAAGATAAGGTGAAGAATGAGCTCTTGTGAGGGAGCTGTGTGAAGTTACAGAAGTAGGGGTGAAAACTTATTTGATGATGTGGAGGTTAATTTCTACAATTAACTCATGAAATGTGAGTCAAGATAGAGATTGATGATAATTTGAGTGCTTCACATTCATTGGAGAAGACTACAAGATAAGGTAGAGAAGCTTCCAATTGATTCAGCAACCAAAAATGTCCATAAAACGTCACAGCTCACGCTTTCAAAAGCTTGGCTAAAGCTTTCGAAAGCTATAAAGGTTGCTTTCGACAACTCTGAAATGCTGACAAAAATCTGAGACAGTCTTCAGTCTCGAGATGGAGCTTTCAACAGCTCTGAAGGAGCTTTCGATAGGCTCTGAGCCATCTTGCTCTCGGGAAGGGATCTTCCGAAAGGTAGTCCAGAGCTTTCGACAACTCCGGGCAGTTTTCAGAAATCAAATTATTTTCTGATTGGGATTTTAAAAGGGTTTTTAATTCTTACTTTCTAAAGGCGGTTGATTAGATGGTCAGGATGATTTTGCTGAATATTTGATAGGTCTACATTTATTCTAAACGTCTATAAAATTCATAATTATGGGTTTTAGTTTTTGAGCTTGAAAAGAGATTGTTCATCCACCTTATATTGAGAGTTTAAAATATTCTCATGAGAGATCCTTGTAAACTCTGTTTTGCTTCTTAGATTAATAAGAATTTCTCCCCATCCTCCCACAAAATCTTGTGTTTGAAATTTGTGTTTTTTCTCTTATAGTGATCAAGTTATATTTAAAATTTGTGTTTTTTCTCTTGTGGTAATCATGTTATATTACTTGCTACGATAGATTGCTAGGCTTCCGCGACGACTCTTATTGTTTGATGGTGTTTATCACAACATATACAGCCACTCTCTTTCTTTATCTCATCTAAAAAATTTTAAACTTTTTAATTTTTATATTTCTTTTAGATAAGTTATATATCATGATTAAATTTAGATAAATATTTATTTAACATTATTGATTTATGTCTTATGGTTTTAGATAAATCAAAAATAATCTTTTAAAAAACCTTTATTTTTTAACATGCATAGCATACACTAATAATTTAACAATTATCAGTTTAGAATTAGTCACTAAATGTCTATTTTTATTGTAGCAACTGTACAGTGATAAGGCTCCTTCAAGTCTGGAGAGTAAATCCCCTCAAAAAAAGTCTGGAGAGCAAATGCAACTTCTGCACTATTATTATTCAAAAAGTGAAAGTAAAAAAGAAAAAGAAATATGTTCCTATTCTTGCATGAGATACAGCCAACCAAAGGATCTTGAGCACTAACCCACCCCGCCAAAGAAACAGAGAGATCAAATCAATAATTGACCTGAAAAGTTTGCTCCTTTCCACCACCACACCACTCTTTAAACTTTTCTCAAAAGTGAGGGCAAAAGTTTTTTTTAAAAAAAAAAAAGAAATAAAGCATCGCAAAAAAAAATTGCCTTTTTCAAGATCCATGAGAATATGCATGCATCTCATTTCATTTTAACTCACACCTCATACCCAAATTCATCAATCACAGCTCATTGTCCCACCAACCCTTGCACAGAAATTTTCAGATCCATCCATTGATTGATGATGTGCAGAGAGTTTGAACCCCAACACCTAAGAAGTCCCTAGTCTCTCCATCAAAGTAACCATCACTCACATGACAATCTTTCATCCCACCCCCTGGAATGAATTATTTGCAGGAGCCACACCGTTCAGCGCGGCCTTCTGCAGCAGCGCGGTGGCCGACATGCCAGCTGGCACCGGCGGAGGCGGGCAGTGCTGCTGCTGGTTGCTAAACAGTGAAGGTACGCTGAACTATGCGTACTGTGAACTCACCGGCGGCAGCTGAAACATGTTGTTGTTCATGCGTTGCACCATTTGAGATCTCATCATGAATTCCTCGGTGAAATTGTAGTTGATTGTATCAGCCATTGGCGGCACAGGAAAAGAAGAAGAAGCTCTTGCTGTCTCTTCGGCCAAGGCGTCGCAAAAGGCCCTATGAGTTATGAAGCTATCTCTCCTGTTAGAGCGAAGAAAAAAAAAAAAAAAAACAAAGAAATATTCAGTGGTCAAATCGTTAATTTTAAAGTCAACGCCAATCAACATGCCTGGAAAAAACGGTGCCACAATCGCATCGGTACTCCCTCGTCCCACAAGTCTTGGAATGCGCCTTCCAGTCGGCCTGCACGGCGTACTTCTTCGAGCACTTCTCGCACTTCCACTTCTTCTCGCAGTGCTTCCTGCAAAAGTGCTTCTTGATCCCCGTGAGATCACCGAGCGCCCTCACTGGGTTGTGATGGACGCAGCTCTTTTCGGGGCAGACGTAGACCCGTTTCCTTGGCCGCTCCTTGCCGCTCCTCTGCCTCAGCTTCCACGGTAAGTTGTGGCCTCGGCGGTGCAGCTGCAGGTTCTGGTCTCTCTGGAAGCCTTTCCCGCATATTTCACACAAGAACCTGTTGGTGGCCAATAGGGTCCTTGGTGACAATGCGATCACTTCGGCCTCAGGGTCTGCTTAATGAGGTAGTCCTCCTCATCAATTATCAAGAACACGCCAGAAATTAAAAAAAAAAAAAATGTTACCTGGTCTTCCGGGGAGATTTCTCTTTCTTTTCAAAACTGGAGGAGTGCTGCAAGCCATTTGTTTTCCTGTCAGCTGCATGAAGAGAGCAGAGGAGGTCTGTATTGTTCGTCTCGTTAAAAGGGAAATGTGTGTGAGAGAGAGAGAGAGAGAGAGAGAGAGAGAGAGAGAGAGCACTACTTTTTATAGTACACGAGATAAGAAAGAGGATGAGGTGTTTGGGGGACAAAAGCTAAGAAGGACTGTAACATAATTGGATTCGGTTCATGTGCGTGAGCTACACATACATATAATAATAGAGTCAATCTTGTGTTGACACGTAAATTAAATTTCTTATAATCTCTTATGATATGTGTGAAGCTCACGCATAAACATTATAAGAGAGATAATATGCGTGTCAACACCGAATTGACCCTCTTATTGTTTGTGTGTGTGACTCACGCACACGAACTGAACCCAACATAATTTGGGTTACTTGTCTTTTGTGTATAAAAAGTTTGATTAAAAAAAATGGCAAGCAAGGTGTCATGATGTGACGATTATCAAATTGTGAGGGGGGCGCGCTAACTTACAAAAACATTTTTTTTTTATTTTATAGATCTTGCTAGAGATTAAATATTATGCACTAATTTGACACAAAGAGCATCACGATCAGGGTCCAAGGGAAACAAAGGAGTGAGAGAAGCAAAGTTTGCAGAGGTCTCAGATTAAAGTTAGCCAATAAATGGATTAGTTAACTAGTTTAATCTTGTGGAGATCATGAGGCATGCATGTGCTTCCATTGTAGTAGCTCTTCCTTTAAAGGAATATTTGTTCATGAATGCTATAGTTCAAGCTCTCGTTGATCTAGATCTAAGGTTTGGGTTGATTTCCCTACTATTTAACTAAGCATAATCTTCCTAGCAAAAAAAAAAAACCTAAGCATAATCTAACATGAGGATATATATTATTTTGAGAGAATATTTTTTTAAATTTATACATTTTAGATGCCCCTTAGCATATTATATGTCCATTCCAAATATAAGAGTGATAATTATCATATATACCTAGCACTAAAAGTGTTCTACATGCTCCTTGTAGTATGCTTTCATGGCTTGCAATGCTAAGAGGACTTTAGACACCAACACAAAAAGAAAAGGTTTTCTTTCTTTCCTTCCTTTTTTTTTTTGGCTAATCAAGGAAAGGTTTTCCACTATGAGCTGTTTGCTTTGAAGTACTGAAAGGGAAGAAGTAATAGAGAAATAAGGGGTAAAGGAAAGGCTACTTCATGGAAAAGAAACAAATATGTCTTCAGACGATTTTTGCTGAAATTACAAAAAAAAAGTTCTTCATTTGGTTAATTGTTGGCTATATTTTTCATACAACTTTCTAAATTAGGTTCCTCTTTAAAAAATAACTTTTAAATAGATTAATTTATTTATTGAAATATGGATGTATGGTAGGCATTACAGCTATCATTATTTAGATTTTGATCCTATGATCTCTTGTAGGATCATATTTCTATTTATGCTCCTTTCATGCAGCAATGGTCTGAAGTCATAATATAATGTAAATAAAAAAAAGGATAATCTTAGCTGGGTTGACTGTCCTCTCTTTATCTGTCTATTTGGATAGAGGTGTGTACTTGGTACACATTAGAATTTTGCTACTTTTTATCATGTCATCTAGTGAAATGTTCATATTATTCTCCTAAAAGTATAATATTACGTCTGAAGTATAATATATTGATAAAAGGATAATAAAAGTATAATATTACGTCTGAAGTATAATATATTGATAAAAGAATAATATTAAATGAACTACTTTTAGTATATTATAACTGGACTCAAGAGAATAATACATTTGCTCTATCGCTGCAAGCATTGCACATGAAATTTTTTAAGATAGGGCCTTATACTCCTTTTTGAGTCAATTTGAGCTCAAAATATACAGTCTGAATAGCATCATTTGCAAAAAGAAAACAGTTAAATTCAACATAAAATTGCTAGACTTGGAACGGAAACAACAAAATCACTTAGCTTAAAGTTGTTAAGTAACAGTTAATGCATAGCTAGTTAAGGAAAACTGTCAAGTAAACGAAAAATATTAACAGTTAACTTTCTTGAACTGTGTTCTATGTTTGGGCTGACTTTACTCCTCATCTTAATTATAGTATAATAAATATGTTTTGATCTTATCAACTTGCATTAGGGCTTTTCTTTACACGAACCGCTTTTTGGAGTCTAGCTAACAAACTCTAGCACACACAGGACATTCTCACTAAACCCTAGGTTTCTCAGCTCCATTTTTCTAAAAGCTATTCCAAGTTTCCAGCATCAGATTCCCTCTACAAAGCTCCAAATTTGCTTCTTTTTAGGATTAAATAACAAAATAATAATGACAGGTTGGAAAAAGAGTAATTTTGTCATGAAGGGCATGTTTGTTTCTTCCTTTGACTTGTGGCCATGAATGGGAAAGTTAATCTTGTGATCTTATCAGGGTTTGGGATGTTAGTAATTTTCAAAATAGATTGATTGTATAAAAAAAAACTTAAGAGCAAAAGGAATAGATCGTACTTTCAGTCATAGCAATCAAATTCAAATTCTTATTGTAATAAAATAAAGAACACCGGAATTTTTGAGATTCGTTAGGTAGTCTATCCAAACTTTACATCCATGAAAAGATGAAATTTCACAGACTTTTTATAGACTAAAGACAATTATCCCTTAAGAATATTTAACACACTTTATACCTCTTCCATCAAAAAGGACATATATATAAAGAAAAAATGAGTAGTTGTAACTTTACTTAATGTGTCCCACAGTTTAGGAAAAAATTAACTATTAGTAGATTTTTTTCCTTTAAATTTCTAATGACCATAAAAAACTAAAAATTGGTTATTTTATTTATCAAATAAAATAAGATCAACATTCTCCCATTAGCCCATAGAATACTTAACATGTATTAGATTAAAAATTAATACATGAACAAAAAATTTCCTATATCCTTCTACTCAAGCAAAAGAGTTTAATCACATGAATCATGGTGGCAAGTCCTCTAAGATCAATTATTACCTTTCATGTATTACAATGTAAATTTCTCATTTGAATGAGAATAATATGTGGTCATATCTTTATGAATGAGCTTTCAAATGCTCAATCAGTGTCTATTTAATATTCAAACATGCATATTGTCATTCTCTCAACTTTATTTATACAAGCAGTAAATGAGAAGACAAATTTGTAGGTTACCTAGAGGGGGGGTGAATAGGTAACTAGCTAATTTAATGACAAACAAATGCGGAACTAAGACTAATTATACAAACAAAAACTATTAGGCTAACATACAACGTATAACCAAAAAGTGAAGTCGAATTCCCGGTGAAGATATCTGGACTTCTCCTCAAGATTCCTCTAAATTAAGAGTTGAGGTACAAAAATAGCTCTCTTGGTTAAATACAAGTGTGTGCACACGATCAATCCCAAACATATAAATCTATTAAGCACAAGCAATATCAAGCATGTAATAGATGAGCACAATTATAATAAACAAGCAAGATATAAACACAAGTGAGAGAGGCAAACACGGGAGATTTGTTTCGAGGGTCGAGCCACTTACTCTACGTCCCCGCCTTCACCGCAATGAAGGATTTCCACTATAACGATCCCGCAAGATCACTCGGTGCCGCAACACCTACAACGAGCTCCCTCAAGAACTCTTAGACCCGCAAGTCTCTCACTTGTTCCCGCAAGAACAATACACAACACGAACCCGCAAATTCGTCGAGGCCGCAACCTCCAACTCCTCAAATTACAAATACGAAAACTTTGTGATCACTTCTTGATCACAAACAAACTCAAAACAAGGATCCTAGAGGATGAATATAGCAATAGATAGCTCAAACTTGTGTTAGAAAAACTAGATAGATGTTGTGGTAGAAAAACTTAAGAGAATGCTTTTGAAAACTCAAGATAAACACTCTTGAAAAACTCTCCTTTTGATATGAAAGTTAAGCCCAAAAACTTGTTGGAAAACCTCTAAGAAAGATGGGAAAAACTGGTTCTAAAACTTCTCTAAAATCTTGTTGAAAACTGGCCAAGAGAACCCCTACTTATAGGGTCTCCAAAACTAACCGTTGGGGCTCAGAATCAAGCCAAACTGGCCGGCCAGTTGACCGACTAACGGTCATAAAAAATGACCGTTGGGGTTAGTGGTCGATCGTCCCCAAGGCAAAAAACCTATCAGTTGATCGGGACCAACCCAAGAGTTGGGTTGATCCAGTCGGTCGACCGGTCCTTAGGCAATGGGCTTGTGCACGTATCAGTGCATGTCGGTCGACCAAGGTCGACCGGTTGGTCGGCCGACAGCAACCCAGAACACATTTTCAGGATTTTTAAATATCTTTCTTGATTCTTTTAAATCCCATAAAATTTCCCAAAAAATCCACAAAAATAAGTTCCTGTAAACACTTTGAAGTATAATATGTGTGATCAAAATCAACACATATTACAAACAATTTGAACTATTTTTGAGGTATAGAAATTTAGACTTAAACCAATAATCATATTTTTCAAAAACCAACTTTAAAATGAAAGATCAATTTTTTCAAAACTTATACAAATACAAAACAAGATATTTAAACACTTTTGAAGTATAGTGTATATAGATAGAATCCAATACACAAATAAGATGAAATATACTTGTTTTTGACAAAAAGCTCTAAAATAAGTTTTGATAATACAAAACTTAAAACCATGAAATAGAAATATCAAAAAAGTTTTTCTAAACATTTGAACCATCAATTTATATGGATGAGATCCAATACACATATAAACTTGTTTTGATGAAATATATTCATGAAACTCAAAAGATGTATACTTGAAAATCTAAAACCAAAACTATTAAAAACAAAACTTGATCATGAAAGATATGAAATATTTTGTGTGTGTGGTGTATATATGAGTTTGAGCAATCCACAACTAATAATCATGTATATTTTATCTTGAAACAAAAATCTTAAACTTACAAATATGGACTCAAGTCTTCTTTGAAAATCTTCTTCTACTTCTTGACATGATCCAAACTTGATCCTTGAGCTAGACTCCTCTTGAGTACTTGATGCGATCTTGAAGCGTGAGCTCTTGAATCAACATGTGTTAGCTTCAAAACTTGACTTCGAATTTTTTTATTGAAGCTAAACACCAACTAAGATCTTGGTTAAAATTTGAAATTTAAATAGACATAAAATCATTAGTACTATAACCACATGAGTTAATCATCATGAAAACTAGAGTGATGGGTCTTTGGGCCAACAATCTCCCCCTTTTTATTGATGACAAAACTCATGGAGTTATATATGCATAGATTATAGTTAAGCTTCATAGAAGCTCCCCCTTAACTCATGCATAGCAAATAAACAAATAAAGATATTCAATAAAGCGTAAAAATCATACATATATGCATAAACAATAAACAAAGCATGCATATATAAACTCTAAATTCTTCTCCCCCTTTTGTCAATTCATCAACAAAGGGGTGAAGATAAACAAACAATATAAATGTCTATGCGATATACATTCATAGAAACGTTAAGTTAGCTCCCCCTGCATACATACATTTCATGGAGAAGAGATGACTAAACCTAACTCATATAAGCATAATATACAATGCATAGAAGGAGATGTTAAGCTCCCCCTACACACGTGTAACATATAAAGAAAGAGGTCAAGCTCTTCTTTATATAAAATACACTCAATATGAATCTATACATAGAGGAGATGTTAAGCTCACCTTGCATATAGGCAATATATATCAAAATAAGTTTTGAAAAATACTTAAAACAAATTTTGATGTCATTTGTAAACATCAAAACAAATTTTAATATCAATTGAAATAAATTTTGATACCAATCGATAAAACAAATTTTGTTAAACTGATAAACATAAATATTAAGATCAATTGAAGATTTTGACACCACTTGAAATCCACAAAAAAAAAAAATTATAAATGAATGAAATTATTTTAAGTCAAAGAATTTTTATCCCTTTTCAAAAGATGCATAAACTTGTAAAAGATATCAATTTACATTTATAATTAAGTCCAGCTTAGCATAAAATAGTTTGTGCTATAAAAAATATGTATGAACATTTTTAATTTAGCACAAGAAATCATATATATGTATGTATGATCAATTTAAACACCAGTTGAAATATGATGCATACATATATAGAAAACAAGTATGCGTATACAAAAATCAATTTTCAAGATGTGTATATGTATAACTCATAACATCCACCCTTTCATGCATATGTTAAAAAGATAGTCATTTTGGCTCACAAGGCATGGTCGTCCAACCAACCGCTCTTATAAGATAGAAGTTTTCAAAAATAATTTTTGAATGTAATATGGTATATGTTGAAAACTCTACCAATTGAAGAATAGTGACTAGTTTTAAGTAATTTTGAAAACTAATTCGAAATCCTTCAATCAAGGAATAAAAACATATATATCTCATAAAAATATGCTAAATACAAAAAATTGACACTCAAGATCTATAAAGCATAAAAACTTGTGCTCCTGAAATAAAGTCATGAGTAAATATAAAAGTGAGTGTACAATAGTCATGTGAATACACGTTCATGAGGATAAAACAATAAAGCTCAAAACAAAACTCATGTGAAATTCTTTTCACAAAAACATGATATATCATATAAACATGCAATAATCATCAAAAATAGGACATATAATGTACAATCAAACATAAGATGAGTACACAAAAGAGATAAAATATGTATAGCATATAACTCAAAAATTGTACATGTATAACACAAGCTTTAGCAAGAACTGCATGTGAACATATGATATAAACAAAAATATCAAGATATGCTTTGACTAAAGCATATAAAAGCATGAATCCAAAAAAAAATAGGCATGTAAATTTATTTGAAAACATGAATAAAGTTTTTCAAAAAAAAAACATACATAGCTAACAACCATCAACTCAACATTAAGCACAGAACAGTATATGATCGAGTCTAGGTTACTACACTAGCATATAAGTATTAAAAACATTTAAAGGTGGAGTATGAAATGGTTAGCAAAGTCGATGTAGCTAATCCATTTCTCCAAAACGAGGTGGTCCTCCTACCAACCCACCAAAACTCTCTTGATATCGATGCATCCAATGTTGTGTCCATCAAGCTTCGATGGCATCTACTATCAAGACACCAATCCTCTCACGTCTTGTGAGAGGCCACACCTACGTCAAAAACAGGTGTGAATTTTGGTACCCATATCTTTTTGGGTCCATGGGGGTTAGTAACAATTGGAACCCAAACATTTTAATTTACAAAAATTTGAAGAATATATACTACCAAAACAAAATTTCGCTAGATGACCTTTGCGGCCACAATGTATATATTTGTACACTCTAACATATATATGTGTGGTATGAATGTGAGTATAGTGTGCATGAAATGTATGACGTGGGGTATGTGCATGATATGTGGAATTTATTTCTTGCGAAATATGGATTCTAATCTATTGTGATTAAATGTATTTTGGCTCAAGGTGGAGCCTAAACAATCAATATTTTTCTTCAAAATACATATATTATTTTCAATTTTGGAAGAAGAAACATGAGCATGAGAGACAACATTCTTTTTCACTTTCGAAATGAAATTTTTTTCTTTTTCTTTCAAAACATTTTCTTTTTCAAAGACTCGTTTACCTTCAAAACATAACCTTTTCCTTTAGAAATCAAATTAATTTTATTTTTCAAAGATTTATTTCTTTTGAAATAATTCCAAATTTATTTTTAAAGAATTTTTATCTTTCTTTACAATTCATATTTTTTAAGAAGTTGTTGATAAAATAATGCAAGCTCACCATATGGCATGTCAACATCTTCATCAAGCTCGGAGTCAGAATTTATCTTAAGAGGGTCATCCCCTTAGACATATAGCACATGTTGGAAGTAGTACTTCCTTCATCCGAGTCACTCTCCTTATCATGCGAGTGTGTTCACTGAGAATGATGAGAGTGTTCAATACTAGGGTTGACTTTAATGTTATGAAGGGTTGCATTAGCATCAAGATTTTTACCATTTACAAAATATGAATCTTTAATAGTAGAAAAATAGACATGAATACCTAGGGCCTTGAGATACATAGATATCTTAACTTTACAAGTTTGAAAATTAAGAATGTCAAACATGGGAGGGAAGATGAAATCCATATGTATGTGATAAAATGTTGTGATTAGCAAACAAAAGGATCTTTAACTCTAGGTTGTTAAACTCAAATCAATAGCACCAAGTTCTGGTACCACTTGTAAGTCACCTAAAGAGGATGAGTAGGTGACTAGCTAATTTAATGACAGACAAATGCGAAATTAAAAATATTATACAAACTAAAACTATTAGGCTAACACACAACGTATAATCAAAGAGTGAAGCCGAATTCCCAGTGAAGGGCTTTGACTTCTCTTCAAGATTTATCTAGATTAAGAGTTGAGGTGCAATAATAGCTCTCTTGGTTAAATACAAGTGTGAGCACACAATCAATCCCAAACATATAAATCTATTAAGCACAAGTAATATCATTATGTAATAGATGAGCACAATTATAATAAGCATGCAAGATATAAATACAAGTGAGAGAGGGAGAGAGATAAGCAATCGTAAACACGGAGATTTGTTTCGAGGTTCGAGTCACTTGCTCTACATCCCCTCCTTTACCGCAATGAAGGATTTTCACTATAACGATCCCGCAAGATCATTCAGTGCCGCAACACTTACAACAAACTCCCTTAAGAACTCTTGAACCCTCAAGTTCCTCACTTGTTCTCACAAGAACAATACACAACACGAACCTACAAGTTTGCCGAGGTCCCAACCTCCAACTCCTCAAATTACAAATATGAAAACTTTGTGATCACTTCTTAATCACAAACAAACTCTCTCACAATAAGGATCCAAAGGATGAATATAGTAATAGATAGCTTAAACTTGTGTGAGAAAAACTAGATAGATATTATGGTAGAAAAACTCAGGAGAATGCTTTTGAAAACTCAATATAAATACTCTTGAAAAACTCTCCTTTTGATATGGAAGTTAAGCCAAAAAATTATTGGAAAACCTCTGAGAAAGCTGGGAAAAACTGATTATAAAACTTTTCTAAAATCTTATTGAAAACTGGCCAAGAGAACTCCTATTTATAGGGTCTCCAAACACGAGCTGTTGGGGCTCAGAATCAGGCCAAACTGGTCTATCGGTTGACCAACCGGTCGACCGGCCAACGGTCATAAAAATAACCGTTGGGGTTAGGGTCGACCGCCCGATCAACCGTCCCCAAGGAAAATGCCTATCGGTCGAACGAGACCAACCCGAGAGTTGTGTTAATCCAGTCGGTCGGCCGCACGGTCTACCGGCTCTTAGGCAATGGGTTTGTACACGTATCTGTGCACGTCGGTCGACCGAGCCATGTATCGGCCGACAGCAGCCCAGAAACACATTTTCAGGATGTTTAATATCTTTTTAGATTCACTTTAAATCCCATAAAATCTCTAAAATAATTCACAAAAATAAGTTCATATAAACACTTTGAAGTACAAATATGTGTGATCAAAAATCAACACATATCACAAACAATTTGAACTATTTTTGAGGTATAGAAATTTAGACTTAAACCGAAAATCATATTTTTCAAAAACCAACTTCAAAATGAAAGACCGATTTTTCCAAAATTTATGCAAATACAAAATAAGATATTTAAATACTTTTGAAGTATAGTGTATATGGATAGAATCCAATACACAAAGAAGATGAAATATACTTGTTTTTGACAATAAGCTCTAAATAAGTTTTGATAAATACAAAACTTAAAACCATGAACTAGAAACATCAAAATAAGTTTTTCTAAATATTTGAACCATCATTATATGGACGAGATTCAATACACATATAAACTATGTAAACTTGTTTTGATGAAATCTATTCATAAAACTCAAAAGATGTATGCTTGAAAATCCGAAACCAAAATTATATTTTCTAAAACAAAACTTAATCATGAAAGATATGAAATTTTTTTTTGTGTATGTTGTGTGTGTGTGAGCTTGAGCAATTTATAACTAATCTATCATTTACATTTTATCTAAAAACAAAATCTTAAACTTACAAACATGGACTCAAGTCCTCTCTTGAAAATCTTCTTCTCCATCTTGACTTGATCCAAACTTGATTCATGAGCTAGACTCTTCTTGAGTACTTGATGCGATTTGAAGTGCGAGCTCTTAAATCAACATGTGTTAGCTTCAAAATTTGACCTCAAATCTTTTGTTGAAGCTAAACATCAACTAAAATCTTGGTAAAAATATGAACTTAAATAGACACAAGATCATTAGTACTTTAACTACTTGAGTTAATCATCATTAAAACTAGAGTGATGGGCCTTTAGGCCAACAAAATTTGAATCAACTAGAGTTTTCATATTGATCAAAAGCAATACAAACATAAGGAGTATCTCAATTACAAAATAGAGTTGAGTCTCATATGCTCAACATGCTCTTTATAAGTTTTAGGTGGCAATCCTTTCATCAAAAGATCCACAATCATCAATTTAGTACTAATATGATCAATAGCCACCTTATTTGAATTCACATGTTCCCGAAGTTTTATATACTTTATGTCGATGTGTCTACTCACTTTAGTATTCTTGGCCAAAAATACTACAGTGGAGTTGTCGCAGTAAATCTTCAATGGCTTAGAGATTGAGTCGACAATCTGAAGCCCTGAAACAAAACTTCTTAACCAAATAATTACTTGGGCATTGGTTCAAGTTAAATTTGTCACCTTTAACAATTGGTGCTACACCAGGTGAACAATCTTTCATATAAAATTTCTCAAGAATTTTATTGATATAGGTTTCTTAAGGCAGTCCTAACATTTCTAAAGATCTGTCACTGTCAATCTTAATGCCAAATAACATAAGAGATTTCACCCATATCTTTTATGTCAAACTATTGTGAGAGAAATCACTTCACATCATAAAGCAAGTTTAAATCACTTGAAGCAAGCAAATATCATCCACATACGGAACTAAGAAAATCATTTTGCTCCCATTGACCTTATGGTATATACATTGTTGCATAACATTCTCCATGAAACCAATGAAGAAATAACAATATGAAACTTTAAATACCATTGACGGGAGGCCTGCTGTGTTGGCCCAAAGGCCATTAGCCCTATTTAATTTTGATGATAACAAAACATATGTAGTTATGTTTTTAATATTTTCGTTTAGCAAAGTTTCAGGTTAACTCTTTGTTGCATTTTGGCTCCATCACAAGACTCTCACGTTTGGAAGTCAAGAGCATATCGATCTCAGACCCTAAGCATATAGACAAGCTCAAGGATCAAGATTGTAAGAGAAGACTATATCAAGATTTGTATTTTAGCTTTTTGCTTTTTAGATAGGATTTTTAGTCGTTTGTTAAAACTAAGATGATATAGGTTGATAGCTCTTTTGGGATTGACACACACGTATCTCTCATAATCCTAAAGTGTTTTAAAAAGAGCTCAAAACTATTATCTTTGTTATTTTCAAAATCGAGTTTCGGAAAAATCAGTTTTCGATTTAGAAAAGTATTTTTACAAAATATAGTTCTAACTTTATTTTGTGTTGATCCATGATCACACACTGGTTCTATCAAGTCTTTAGAACTTTATTTTGTGTTTAAAATAAAGTTTATTTTTGTCGGAAAAAGATTGGTTTCAAAAAGATCTTCAAATCAGGCTCTTGGCACAAGGTCGATCGACCGACCGGTCGACTGTAGACATAGCAGAATTGCTCTGTCGGTCGACCAAGAAGTCGACCAACATGCACCAAGTGCATTATGTGCACTTTGGTCGACCTTGCGATCGACCGAGTGCAAGAACTTTGCTCTCGGTTGGCCCCGGTCGACCAACAGAGAGATTTGCTCTCTGGTTGGGAAAACGGTCGACCGACTGATCGACGGCTATCTCCAACGGTCAAAAATACGACTGTTGGTGGTCGACCAGCCGGTCGACCGACAGAAAGATTTCCTTCTGATTTTTTCCCAACGGCTATTTTTCTTTTTGTCTTTTTCTGGGCCTTTTTCCAATGACTCTTTTGGGTTTTCTCCTCTTGTTTTTATCCCCTATAAATAGTAGGACTGTAGAAAAATCTAAAAACAAGTTTGAAAAGTTTTTATAAGTTTACAACAAGATTTAGTCAATTTTAGTCTTTTTCTTAAAAGATTTTCTTTTGAGCCAAAATTTCTCATTCTTGATTTTTAGCTTGAGCTTCCCTCTACATCTTTACAAGCTATTTTCACTACACAATCTCAAAGAGTTTCACCTCCTTATCTTGGTTATAGGATTGCACTTGTAAGCCTTTTGTGATCAAGAGAAGATCACCGATTTTCTTCTATGTGAAGTTATAGAGGTTGTGGCCTCAAGTGAGCTAGTGAGCTCCGTTGCTGGTGTTGCAGCACCGCGAGAGAGGACTTGTCAGTCCATTGAGTTCTAATGAGAACTTGTAATGGTTGACGATCTAGTGAGATCAGTCATAGTAAAAATCTTTCATAGTGTTGAAGGCGGGGACGTAAAGTATGTAAGTTCACCTAGAGGGGGGTGAATAGGTGATGGCTAATCTAACGGTCACTTAATGCCAAATAATGCGGAAGCTAAAAACAATTATGACCAAATAAAACTTTTACACTAAACACCACGTATAACACAAGAGTGTTGCCGAATTCCCCGTGAAGGGCTCTGGACAAACTCCTCTAGATTCCCCTTGAATGGGTTGAGGTGCCGCGTTGGCTCTCTTGGTTGAATACAAGTGTTAGTCAACAATCCCAAGCAATATATCAATATGAGCACAAGGAATATATCATGCATATAAAGGTAAAGACAAGATAAGTAATGCAAGATATAAACAAGGAGATAGAGAGAGAGAGAAATGGCAATCGCAAACACAAGGGTATGTTTCAAGGTTCGAGCACACTTGCTCTACATCCCCGCCTTCGACACACGAAGGATTTCCACTATGCAAGATCCCAATGGATCTCTCCTCGGTGCCGCAACACCTACAAGCCCTCGGACTCCCTAGTCCCGTACACACGCAAGCTCACTAG
Organism: Agave tequilana; assembly: GCA_038442645.1. NCBI lineage: Eukaryota > Viridiplantae > Streptophyta > Magnoliopsida > Asparagales > Asparagaceae > Agave > Agave tequilana. The sequence continues at coordinate 46,710 of JAVJIF010015561.1, forward strand.
CTCGCCGAGGCCGCACCTCAAACCACCGAGTTCACACAAGAACTCTAAACCACCACGAGCACACTTGCCCGTCTCCTCAAAGTACAAAGATGAAATCTTGGTGATCTAAAACACTTTGATCACCAATTACAAACTCTCACAACACAATCCTATGGATAGATAAGGCAATGGATAGCTCAAGTGATTGTGAGAAAAGTAAGGATTGAATCTATGGTGAAAAACTCAAGAAATCACTTTTACACTCTTGATAAATTCTTCCCTTTAGATTGGAAGTATTTGCACTCAAATATGTGGAGAAAACTCTTTTAATGGAGTGGAAAAAACTGGCTCAAAGCTCTCCTAAAATCTTCTACCAAAACAATGACCAAACCCCTAAATATATAGGCTATCAAAAACTAGCCGTTGGGGTCTGTCAGCCTGCCGGTCGACCCGAGCGGTCGACCGTCAACGGTCAGAAATCCGACCGTTGGAGCCACGGTCGACCGCCCGGGTCGACCGAGCCACTGGAGCATAGAGTCGAACTCTCTGTCGGTCGACCCGTACGGTCGGCCGAAATTTCCAGAGAGCAGAGCTCTCTGAAGCGGTCGACCCGTACGGTCGGCCGTCCTCCAGTGCACAAAGGTGTGCACGTCTGTGCACGTCGGTCGACCGAGCCGGTCGACCGACTTCAGGGTTAGTCGACTATAAAAGTAGTAAGTCGACTAGCTGAAGCCTGAAAACAGATTTTCTGGGATTTAAAACTAAGTCTTTTGGTTCACATAAAATCCCATAAATACATAGAAATTCTACAAAAATAGTTTTACCAATATACTATGATATACAAACATGCTTGCACAAAATCAAGGCATGTTATAAATGATTGGACTATTTTTGTAACTTGAAAATATTTGGCTCATGATAAAAATATTTTTGTAACAATATTTTTCCAAAACATGTTTTTCCAAATCTTCATCAAATACAAAAACAAGATATACTTTTAAAGCATAGTGTGTATGGATATGATCCACTACACAATTAAGATGAAATATCTATGTTTTTGACAATAAGCATAAACTTGGTTTTGGTTGAAAGATGTAAACATGAATACCAAAAACCAAACATGTATTTTTCTAAAAGAAAATCTTTTGTAAAAACAAAACTATCAAGAGTGTGTGTGTGATAAATATATCAGCAATCCACCAACTATTCTATCCTTTACATTTTATCTAAAAATAAAAATCTTATACCTAGACACAAGTCTTCATCTTCTTGAAGTCTTCACTTGAAGGCTTCTCATCTTCTTGATTTGGTCCAAGCTTGATCCAAAAGCTCCTTGGATCATACCGTGCTAGCTCCAAATCTTGACATTTTATCCTTTGTTGAGCTATGCACCTACTAAGATCTTGATAATGAATCTGTCACTAATTAAACAACAAGATCATTAGTAAATATAACTTCATGAGTTGATCATCATCAAAACTAGGGTGATAGGCCTTTGGGCCAACAATCTCCTCCTTTTTGATGATGACAAAACTCATGAAGTTATATATGCATGGATTAAAGTAAAGCTTCAAAGAAGCTCCCCCTTAACTCATGCATAACAAATAAATAATAGATATGGCAATGAGGCACATGAATATGTATGCAAGTATGGAGATAAAACATGCAACAAGCATAAATCAAAATCTTTTTCTCCTATTTGCAATACAAAAATATATGCATAAACATAATCTTATTCAACCATGCATATAAACTCAAAATCTTTCTCCCCCTTTTTGTCAATCATCAACAAAGGGTTCAAAGTGAAATCAAATCAAACAAATTTTTCTCCCCCTTTTTTTGTCAAAAACAAAGAGATCAAGAAGGGGTAATACAAATCAATCAATAAGGATTTATATGCGATATACATTCATGAAGAGGAAGACGCTAAGTTAGCTTCCCTACACATATGCATTACATGAAGAAGGGATGACAAGCCCTAACTCACATAACACATATTATGTAATGCATAAAAGGAGATGTGAAGCTCCCCCTACACACGTATATCATATAAAGAAGAGTTGTCAAGCTTCTCAATTTATAATATACTCAACATGAATCTATATGTAAGAGAGATGTTAAGCTCTCCTTGCATATAGGCAATACAAATCAAAAATTTTGAATTTCTCTTATCAAACAAAATTTTGAATTCTCTCGATAAAACAAATTTTGAATTTTGATATCAATTTTGAAAATGATCAATTGTAAAATAGTGATCAATAGTAAGGTAATGATCAACCATATTGATACCAATTTAAAAACTAATGCATAAGCTTGAAAAATAAGATTTGAATTTAGCTTAGCATTAATAACCTTTGTGCTTTAAATATGTAAGACAATTTTAACTAGGCACAAATATCACATATATGTATGAAAAGGGAATACCAATAGAAATTGATATAATTTGAATTTGAAGGCATACATACATATAATCAAAACATGAGTATGTACAAAAAGAATAATCATATTGATACCAATTAAAAATATCCAATGATACCAATTGAAGAGTAAGCTTATCATATACTCTACCATATGAAGAATTTGCACTAGTTAATATGAAAATGTTTTAAAAACTAGTACGGAATCCTTCAAGCAAGGAATAAAGCAAAAAATGTCAATAAATCTCAATATTCCTTTAAATCATGAAGACATGAAAATCATCACACATTTTTTATTAAAAACAAAATTTATATTTCAAGATATATGTATGTTTTGACACACACAATAAGTATACATACATATCTCTTAAACACAATTGAGTCCATATAAATAGATTTACATTAAAGGCAAATGACTCAAGAGGTATACATGTATATCTTAAAGTTTGGCAAAATACACATATACATGAAATGAAAACACATGATCATAAATCAAATCCAAAAAGTGGGAATACAAGTTTAAAGATGTATAGATCATCAAAACTAGGTTATACTAGCACACCTAATGGGCACAAATAAGCAATCAAACTCAATCATATATAGATTTATTTGTGACCCATAAAATGTTCAAGTATAAATCCTAGTGTTGATAAAAAAACTAACATTTAAACTAATATTCAATACATGAAGCATCAAATCTTTTAGATCATTAAAAGGATTTATCCATATAATTGAAATAAAATAGGATCATGTGGATAATCTTATAAATTAATAGAAGAATAGATAACTAGTTTAAATTGATTTTGAATAACTAGTTAAAGATCCTTCAACTAACATCAAATCATATGTTTTTCATAAAACATAACTAGATACACAAAAATTTAAGCACTCATGGTCTATAAGGCTCAAAATGATTTTAACAAAAGTGTGAGTGTTAAACGATCATGTAAATAACATTTTTATGAAAATAGTCAATGAAGCTCAAAAAGATTATAAGTCACATTTTTAACATTCAACTCAAAATCATTTTTCATAAAATCAACAAACTTCTAGGTATATGTATGATTTATCCAAATCTAACAATATGCATACATATCCCAAATATAAAAGAGTCTATCAAAGGTATTTGCATGAAGGCAAGAGACTCACGGGTATACATGTATATTTATTAGATTTGAATTAAAAATACATATACATGAAGTAAAGCATAAAAATATGCAAAAACATGTATAAAAGAGAATCATCAAACTAGTCTATACATATGCATATAGTGGATACAAATGAGCATGAAGTTCAAATATATATGAGTCAATTGTAGTTCACTATTCATATATGTATAAATGCAAGTTTGACACATTCTACATCTAAGCATGTAAATACCACATGAAGCACACAAAAATATGAACATGCTATATGATATATGAAATTTAAAAGCATGTATATAAAAGTAGGAGTTTAGAGATTGTTACCAATTCCAAAGCTCCAAGCTTGGTGGTCTTTCCCACCAAAACTCATTGATAGTGATGCATCCCAAAAGTATGTCCATCATGTCCAAGTGCATCCACTACCAAGGCACCAATCCTCTCACGTCTTGTGAGAGCCCTCACCTATATCAAAAGCAAAAGGTGGGGGTTTTGGTACCCATATTTTCTTGGGTCCTTTGGGGTTAGTCTTGTAAGGAACATTATAATTTGCAAAATGTTTGGGTTCCTTGACATTTTTATTCTTAGCAAAATTAAAATAATGCAACTTGTCATAACAAAATTTTGCTAAATGGCCTTTGCGGTCACAATGTGTACATATGTACACCTTAGTATGCTTATGTGTAGGAGTGTGATCATGTTGTGCAACATAAGCAAATGCATGGTTATGATGTGCATGAATGTGTGGAGTTTGTTTCTTTGAAAACATTGACTCCAACCTAGAATGATTAAAGCACAAGAGTTCAAAGTTGAACTCAAACCATCCATTTTATTTTTCAAATCTTTAATCTCATTAGTGGTGGCATGAAAAGCATGATGAGATAAAGAGTCATTTTTTCTTTTCTTATTACAAACATCTTCTTTTTCTTTTTCACAAATTTTTTTTCAAAGATTTATTTTCTTGAAAAACAGCTTCTTTTTGTTTTTCCACCAAATCAATCTTATTTTTCAAAGACATATTCCCTTCACATAAATCATTCAATTTTGACATGAGGGAAACATTTTCATTTTTCAAAACCTCATTCTCTTTTTCTAAGCATGCAATATTATTCCTAAATGAATCATGTTCTTTATGCATGCAAGCAATATTCTTTTTCAAATTTTTATTTTCCCTTTTAATCATGTCATATTTTTCTAGCAATAGATGACAAAAAGTAGATAGCTCATCATATGACATGTCCTCATCCTCGGATTCGGTAGTTACCTCAAGGGGGTTATCCCCTTGGACCATGTAGCACATGTTGAAGGTGTTGCTTCCAACATCCGAATCGCTCCCCGCATAGTATAGATCCTTTTCGCCAAGGGAGGTGAGGGTGTTCCATACTACAAAAGCCGAATCAAAGTTAGAAACCCTAGATAAATATTCATCATTTAGGGTTGACTTTAAAGCATGAATGGCTTTTGAGTTAGCCTCAATATACTTGCTATTATTAACATATGAATCATTAATGGTAGCAAGATAAACATGAATGTCTAGGGCCTTGAGGTACAAAGACATCTTAACCTTCCAAATTTGGATGTTAAGAGTGTCAAAGGTGGGTGGTGACATGAAATCCATGGTGTGTGTACAAAATACGTGATTAGCCAAAAAATGAGGATCTTTAACTCTAGGTTGTTAGACCCAAATCAGAGTACCAAGCTCTGATACTAATTGTAAGTTCACCTAGAGGGGGAGTGAATAGGTGATGGCTAATCTAATGGTCACTTAATGCCAAATAATGCGGAAGCTAAAAATAATTATGACCAAATAAAACTTTTACACTAAACACCACATATAACATAAGAGTGTTGCCGAATTCCCCGTGAAGGGCTCTGGACAAACTTCTCTTGATTCCCCTTGAATGGGTTGAGGTGCCGCGTTGACTCTCTTGGTTGAATACAAGTGTTAGTCAACAATCCCAAGCAATATATCAATATGAGCACAAGGAATATATCATGCATATAAAGGTAAAGACAAGATAAGTAATGCAGATATAAACAAGGAGATAGAGAGAGAGAGAGAGAGAGAAATGGCAATCGCAAACACAAGGGTATGTTTCGAGGTTCGAGCACACTTGCTCTACATCCCCGCCTTCGACACACGAAGGATTTCTACTATGCAAGATCCCAATGGATCTCTCCTTGGTGCCGCAACACCTACAAGCCCTCGGACTCCCTAGTCCCGTACACACGCAGCTCACTAGCTCACCGAGGCCGCACCTCAAACCACCGAGTTCACATAAGAACTCTAAACCACCACGAGCACACTTGCCCGTCTCCTTAAAGTACAAAGATGAAATCTTGGTGATCTAAAACACTTTGATCACCAATTACAAACTCTCACAACACAATCCTATGGATAGATAAGGCAATGGATAGCTCAAGTGATTGTGAGAAAAGCAAGGATTGAATCTATGGTGAAAAACTCAAGAAATCACTTTTTACACTCTTGATAAATTCTTCCCTTTAGATTGGAAGTATTTGCACTCAAATATGTGGAGAAAACTCTTTTAATGGAGTGGGAAAAACTGGCTCAAAGCTCTCCTAAAATCTTCTACCAAAACAATGACCAAACCCCCAAATATATAGGCTGTCAAAAACTAGCCGTTGGGGTCTGTCAGGCCTGCCGGTCGACCCGAGCGGTCGACCGCCAACGGTCAGAAATCCGACCGTTGGAGCCACGGTTGGCCGCCCGGGTCGACCGAGCCACTGGAGCAGAGAGTCAAACTCTCTGTCGGTCGACCCGTACGGTCGGCCGAAATTTCCAGAGAGCAGAGCTCTCTGAAGCGGTCGACCCGTACGGTCGGCCGTCCTCCAGTGCACAAAGGCGTGCACGTCTGTGCACGTCGGTCGACCGAGCCGGTCGACCGACTTCAGAGTTAGTCGACTATAAAGGTAGCAAGTCGACTAGCTGAAGCCTGAAAACAGATTTTCTGGGATTTAAAACTAAGTCTTTTGGTTCACATAAAATCCCATAAATACATAGAAATTCTACAAAAATAGTTTTACCAATATACTATGATATACAAACATGCTTGCACAAAATCAAAGCATGTTATAAATGATTGGACTATTTTTGTAACTTGGAAATATTTGGCTCATGATAAAAATATTTTTGTAACAATATTTTTCCAAAACATGTTTTTCCAAATCTTCATCAAATACAAAAACAAGATATACTTTTAAAGCATAGTATGTATGGATATGATCCACTACACAATTAAGATGAAATATCTATGTTTTTGACAATAAGCATAAACTTGGTTTTGATTGAAAAATGTAAACATGAATACCAAAAACCAAACATGTATTTTTCTAAAAGAAAATCTTTTGTAAAAACAAAACTATCAAGAGTGTGTGTGTGATAAATATATGAACAATCCACCAACTATTCTATCCTTTACATTTTATCTAAAAATAAAAATCTTATACCTAGACACATGTCTTCATCTTCTTGAAGTCTTCACTTGAAGGTTTCTCATCTTCTTGACTTGGTCCAAGCTTGATCCAAAAGCTCCTTGGATCATACCGTGCTAGCTCCAAATCTTGACATTTTATCCTTTGTTGAGCTATGCACCTACTAAGATCTTGATAATGAATCTGTCACTAATTAAACACAAGATCATTAGTAAACATAACTTCATGAGTTGATCATCATCAAAACTAGGGTGATAGGCCTTTGGGCCAACAAAGTAGTGGCTCGAATCTCGGAACATATCATTGTGTTTGCGATTGCTTACTCCTTCTCTCTTCACTCTGCTCTCCCTTTACTTTTTTGCACACTTATATTGTTTACTTATTTGCAAGTATTTCTTGTGTTGTGATTGGTATTTGCTAGATTGCTAGCAAGTAATTTTTAATTCCGCATTATTTGTCATTTAGTATAGTCATCACCTATTCACCCCCCTCTAGGTGATTTACAATTGGTATCAGAGCCTAATCCTAGTTTTGGTTTAACAAGCTTAGGCAAGATCCTTTCATTTGGCTATATTCATTTGTTACTGATCGTACATATATTTGTATTCTTTTCATTACACTCCTACATTTATCGTGTAATAATCTGCTAATTTCCTTATCTTAAATATCTATTTTGCAGAAGATAATAATGAAGAGAAAGAGGATTAAACCAAATAAATACCAGTTAAAATCGGATTTAACTGGATCTATTTAGTTAGCTGAGGATGATCCCAGATCTAGTTAGAACAAATCAAGGATTGGGGCAAATGTTCAGCTGAAGATCAGAGCAAATCAGAAAGATAACACCAAACGGAAACTGATAAAATTCAGATTTTTATAAATCCATTTTGGTTAGCTAAATATCAACCGAGGATAATATCAAATACAGAGAGATAAATGGATAGAGAGAAGATCAACGGATGAGATGAAGCAAGTTTGACTCAGATTCTGACTGGATACATTTTAGTATTTGAATCATAACTTTCGCTACCGAATTTCAAATCTAATGATTCAAAATGATCCAGAAAGCAGACTTACAGGGCTACAACACTTATGTTGATCACTATTTCTAATTCTGTCATTTGATATGTGATATTCAGTAATCAATACGCCAACAAACTGCAGATCAGAACTGAATATTCACATCAAATCAGTTTGGAGATAAGGGGAGGATTCAAATTCAAAAATAGCCAGATTTCCCTATCTTCATACTCCTCTAACCTCTGCATTTCTTCTATAAATACCTGCAATCTCAAAGGCAAGAGGACGACCATGCAGAGATAGGATTTAGTCCACTTTTCCATTTTTTAGTGTAGGTTTTTGTTTTTCTTTTCATGTAATTTTTAGTTTTAATTTATGTAAATCAGAGGAGATCAGAGTTTCATAGGAGAACGAGAACGAAGCTTGTGCTGAGAGTGACACCGGTGTAAGGTTTCTTTCTTTTCTCTTATTGTTATGAAATCGAATCTGTAGTTATCTTTTTATGTACTTCGTTTTAGTGTTTTTTCTTCTTCTTCTTCTTCTTTTCTACTTCACTCATTCTTGCACCAATTGCTATCCAAGTGAGTCTTATAGCATCGAAAGAGCCTTGCCTTTGCGAGTGCCATCGATAGTTCATGACGATGGATTTGAGTCTATCTGTATCATTTCATGCTTGTTTTGTCTTGATGATGTAATGTGGAAGAGACAATAATCAACTCTTATGGGCTATGCGCTGATTGCCTCCACTTCAAGGTAACATCATCGCCAAAGATTCAAGGTAAGCTTTTGGTCAAAAGGAGGTAAGTAATTATTTTTAGTTTTTCTTTCTTTTCTTGTAACTTTTAGTTTAGATCACCAACACCACAACTTCTAGATCTTTTCACTCTTTTCAATTTATTTGTACATAGTCATTTTTCATTTTCTCCACCTTCTCATTCTACCACTTTCTTCCTCACTTAACTTTAACCTAACTCTTTTTCATTTTTATTCTTAAAACAAAGAAGAACCTTCGTATTTCTTCACAAAGATTTCAATACAAACCTTGAACGCTTCTATTGCTAACCCTCCTTGTGGATCACGACCCGTATAGCCACTTGTTATTGCGGTAGAATTGAGCACTTGCACTCTCTATTTTGTAGTTCTTAAATTCTGTATTTTGTGTGCAAGTTTAAGCTCAATCAAATTTTGGCGCCGTTGCCGGGGAGGGTAACGGTTTTTATTGAATTTTTAGAACTAAAACGAATTTTTCTTCTCTGTTGCAGGTTATAGGGCAGGAAAAGCAGAAAAAAAAAGATTGCAGTAACATATAAGTGGTCTTGGGCTTCTGTTCCAGAAAATAGAGACCAAGTACCCTCTGAATTGCCGCGTTTGCTCAGCTCTAGCCGCGGTTCTGCGGCAAGGAAGAGTTCACTACTAACTGGCTTTTTGCAGGGCTACTTGCTTTGCAAAATTAGAGTTTCTGCAAACTTTATTTCTTGTATGACATCACCAGGAGCCTGCTAATAAACCAACAGTAAAATACTTGTTGAAAAGTTTGAAAATTGATAAGACGTTTGCATTTTAGGCACGTGTCTTTTCAATTCATTTACTTTACTGTTGAAGAGTGCTGGAGCAAGGTACGTTCGCATTGCATTTAGAATAGGACTCATCTCTTGGTTGATTTACATCGCTTTGAGTGAATCTTATTTGCATATCTTGTACACTTGTACAAACTGATCTTAAGGGCACCACCTCATAACAAGATAAGGTGGGAATTTAATCACCCTTCCTTGGCCCAAAAATCAGATTCCAAGCACTCACTAACCCGAGCCTAACTAAAAAATGAGTAGACGTTGACCCTAGAGACATCTCGGACTAAATTAGGAGATTATCCTAAGGGGGAAAGGTGTTAGAATTTGACTCCTGCCAAATCAGTGTCTAGGAAAGGGATTAAGGGTCGAAAGACCGAAGGTTGGTGGTTATTTAATTAAGGAACGTCTTTGACGGATAACCTCCCACCAATCTTGCCCTGACCTGGCTGATTAGCTTGTGGTCAAAGTCTGCATTATACCTCCCGTGGACAGTCTAACCAGTTAGGAGTCGTCTAGGTCATAGGTTTATCCTAACTTAGTTTAGAATTTTTTCTTTTTATTTGTTTGCTTATTTGTTTGTTTTTTTCTTTGTTTGTATTCTATTGTGTGATATGGCTTATAATAACAATTTTTTCAATTTTAATAGTAATCCATATTACACACCGACCTCTTTTTCGGATATTACCAACCGGGCATATCATAACTTTAACCACCTAGTGTACCGGATTGGTCTTATCCGAATCAATATAACACATGCCCCCAATCTTATAACCATAATTTCATGAATAATTTCAACTCTTCACAGAGTCAGTGGGGATTCACCTCCCCGAGTCTAATTTTTAACCAACTTGTCCTCCTTATCCACCTAGTCCATAATATTTCCAAGATTCATACTCAGTTCCACCAGTCCAAAATAGAAAACCATCAATTTTGAAAATGAGTATGCGTGAGTCCAAACAAAAATCACAAAATCTGATGGATTCACAATTTCACCACCAATTCCAAGACAGCACTTCATCTTTTCAACAAAATGATGAACCAATCAACTATGAAAAGATGCTTGAAGCCATGACTCAGGCTCAAAACGCTCGTAATCGTGACATAGACATGATGGTCCAATCTCTACGTTCTCACCGTTTGACCAGTTCTGATGTCACTAACCATTTTGTTAGAGCCGAAGAGTCATATTGTTTTGGAGATCAAGGTTCCATTTCAGAACAATCAATTGAACTTGCCCAAACTCTAAATTTTGAAAATGATATTGACAGTTTGGCAAGTTATTCCTTTCCTAAAATAGAACTTGAGAATGAATATGATCCTGAACCTCAACTTAGTGATTCAATTCTACTTCCTGATTCAATAATGACTCCGGTGTCTTCACCTGATTTCAATCTTTTTCCCAAGTCAACATTGGATCCTGTGCCAATTCATCATGAAATTGAATCACCCATCTTTGATGATCATATTGAACTTGACCAATTTTACACTTTTGAAAGTCATATTGACAAATTGGCAAGTCCTCATTTTTATGACATTGAACTCAATGAGAAATGTGACTTAGATTCTCAAATCTGTGATCCAGTTCAAATTCCCGAATCAATATTGACTCCTGTTTTGTTACCCGACTTGAGTAATATTTTAGAGTCAGTTTTGATTCCCACACCTATCATTCTTGAACTTGAATCACTAATTTTGGATAGTCACATTCCATTGATGGGAAAAGAATGTGAATATCAATTCTTGGACTTGGACTCAACGCTTGAACCAAAACTAACTCTCGAACCCCAAGTCGATTTTTCCGAGTTTATATTGGTTCTTAAACCTATCATTCTTGAGTCCAAGTCAACCATTCTACCAAGTCACATTCTTTTGTTGGTCATAGGTATAGACCATGATGACTCTGTGATGATTTTTCAGGATTGGTCATGTAAATGAAGTAAGTTTCACGATAGGATCTTTCATGATCCTATTCATACTGGGGACTGTAAATATGTAAATAGAAAAGAGGTCAATAAAGGTAGGTTCCATGAACTACCACATTATCTTGATTGGGTAGCAACGCTTGACCCAATCAGACCACCACCGGAACCACCACCTTAAGGTAGTATTTTCCTTCCCTGTCTTTTTTTTCATGCATCTATGCATTAATTCATACATTGAGGACAATGCATGAGATAGGTGTGGGGGAGGGTTCTAACATAACTTAGGTTTTTCTTTTTATTAAAAAATTAACATTTCTTTACTTTTAAAAACTTTTTGAAAATAGAAACAATATTTTGACATATTTTTTGTATGAAATTAAGTCAATTTTAAGGAATAGGAAAATCAAAATTAGGATTTCTTAAACTTGGTCAAAATAAGATTATTTGTTTGATTTTTAGGGTTAGAAGATAATTTGTCAAAGTAATTTAGTCTTGGTCTTTACCTTAATGAAATATGCACACTTAATACACTTACACACTTAGGGTTCAAAAATAAAGATTTTATGCCTTATATATATATATATATATATATATATATATATATATATATATATATATATATATATATATATGGGGTTACTGTACCTCAGCCTGCAGGCTGAGATAGTTTCTCAGCCGGCGGGACGTGGCTGAATATATGCCACACATCGGCCGCAGTGTGTTGGCGCCAAAAAAAATCAAAAAAATCCCGCCTAAACAATCGTGAAACAAATTAACCAAAATACCCTTTTTTAATTCTAAACTGGAATAAAGTCATGAACAAACAAAATTTCAGTTGAATATATCTACAGTTATAAAATTCGTAATTTTAATACATCCAAAAATATAATTAAAAAAATTGGATCAATATAACAACTGTCATGGTCGCAGACTTAATACAATATAACAACTGCGACACAGTCGCAGTCACTAGTCGCACTCAAAGTATAACAAAACTTCTTTATATAACGTCTGCGACCCTAGTCGCATTCTATCGTACAACAATGCGACCTCCTTCAGTACTGCGACCAAAGTCGCAATCTTCTTTCCCATGCCTTATGTAAAAGATTTTTAATATGCGACTAGGGTGGATTAGGCATGCGACCCTGAGATCAATTCGCGTATATCAAATCTTATAAAAATTATTATATTAATTACACTGAATTAATGAAGTAATTAATATTCTTTCTACCGTGATACAACAACAGCCTAGGAAAAAAGAGATGCACTAATATTAATCTCGAGAAAGGAAAGATGTGCACCATACATAATCTAAAGGTATAGGCAAACAATTCTATAAAAAGTTAATTTGTACTTCATGTATTAAACCTCTAGAGAAAAAAGAACTCTTCGGATTCTCCCGCAATAAATCTTCAATTAAATATTTTTTTTACCACTTCTTACCATACTCAACCATCACCTGTAACAATTATTATTACTATTCATGTTCTTCACAAATATTCACCTTTATATAATGCTTGTTACTAATATATTATCTCATACCTAAAAACTATATTTTTGCTCTTCCTTTTCAATTTGATTTCAAAAACTTCCAAAAAAATTTATTCTTGAATCATGTCTCCCCATCTTCTTCCTCTGAACACTTAGATTTCAACTTCAATCGTTCCCCCACCGGTCATTTGTCTTCAAGATATTCTAGTGAATCTGATACCAGTCTGAACTTCACTCCTTTTGACTATCTCACTACATCAAATAATGTATTAACTGATCCTCCTATTCATGATGATAATGAAGTTTTCATGTGGGTTAGTGAAGAAGACATTATTCCTCTGCCACTTGACGGAGACATGCTTGATGAAAGCATGTCCTCTGATGCGTAGGCTCGCTTCCTAGCAACGGGTCAGACGAAGAGCTTGATAGAGACGATCCATTCTGGGAATTCATCGGTGAAACAAAAAAACCTCAAAAACAGCAAGATGATGAGGAAATAAGTGATGAAGAGGAAGAGCAAAAGAATGAAGACGATGAATCTGCTTATGATGGGGATAATGACGAGGATTAGGATTTCCTGATCTTCTGATATTCAATTATATTTTGTCTTCTTTTAAAAGCTTTTAATTCTATTTTTTTGTAAGGTCTCTTTCTCACTATATTAACTTATAAGCTCTTTTAATTACATATCCAAACTGCGACTACTGCTCTTAAAAACTGCGACCATAGTCGCAATCCTACTACTGATGCAATTTATGGTCGCAATTAATCATTTATCAGTTCCCAATGCGACTATGGTCGCAATAATGTACTGTTTTGGAGTTCAAAGTAATTTAAACTTATAGTGTATTAACTTTTAAACTGTTTTGGATAACTGAACAGTCACCTAGGAAGTATACACAATTTTTGAGAAAAGGTAGAAAATAAGTTTGGGAGATATTCACATGGTTTGAGAGCTTAAACCCTTTGGAATTCCAGGATTAAAAATATATAAAGGGTCATCAGCAAAAGGATTACAAACATACTAAATTATTTTTGCTCAAACACGTTACTCTCATTGTTCGGTCAATAGACTCAAAAAAATGTCTTCTCCACCGTCTTCACCGGAAAGAAGCCAATCATCTAATGATGATTGGATGTATAGTTCTGAACCGATGCCTCGCTACGGGTCAGAATCTAAGCTTGATACAGACGACCCGTTCTGGGACTTCATTGGTGAACCAAAACACAAACATGAAGAGGAAGAAAGCGAAGATGAGACTGTCACTGAAGAGGAAGAAGAGACGGAAAGCGATACAGAAGACGAAAGCATGACTCTTGACGACGAATCTGATTACGATGGTGATGACGAGGATTAGAAGTTTAAAAAATTGTATTTTGTTTTTTTTTAAATATATATAAATCAGTTTTCTAAGGTTAATTGTGTGAATTATATTTTTTACTACTATGTCTTGGTTGAAATGCTGTACAATTGTTATAAACTTCATTTTAAATATTTTACGCTAAACGAATATACTGTGACCATGGACGCAGTTAATAATTATATTACTTCACCCGTATAAATTTTTTAAATGATAGGTTGCGACTTTGGTCGCAGTTGCAGGACGCAGATTTAATAAATAAACTGCGACCTTGGTCTCATTTGCTGGTCTTTAGTCTTAATCAACAACAACACTGCTACCTTGGTCGCAGTTGCTAACCGTAGTCTTAATAAAATACAAAGCGACCTTGGTCGCAGTTGCTGGTTTTTGGACTTAATAAAATACACTGCGACCTTGGTCGCAATCGCTGGTCTTTATTTTTAATCAACAACAACACTGCGACCTTGGTCGCAGTTGCTGGCCGCAGTCTTAAAAAAATAATCTGCGACCTTGGTCGCAGCTGCTGGTCTTTAGTCTTAATCAACAACAACACTGCGACGAGGTGACACGTCACCGCAGAAGTTGCTTAGTCGCAGTCTTTGGTCGAAGTGTCGACCCTGGTCGCAGTTGTTTCTATTTGCAATGTAGTCTTATGCGACCTTGGTCGCAGTGTCATCTCTGGTACAAGTTGTTTTGTTTGCAATGCATGACTGCGACCAACGTCGTAGTTTATTAAAAAACAAATATGATTTTTATTTATGTCCAGGCATTTATCTCCAGGCACGTGAAAATGATACAAAACGCTCTCTTATACAATAAGATTGAGTGTTACAATACAGCAGTACAAAGAAGACTAAACCTACTATGCGGTCGACCGGACGTGCACGGACGTGCACGCCAATGTGCACTGGAGGATCGGCCGACCGGGCCGGTCGACCGCTCCAGAGAGCTTGCTCTCGGGAAACTTCGGTCGACCGCACCGGTCGACCGACAGAGAAGGAATTCTCTGCTCCAAGTGCTCGGTCGACCGAGCCGGTCGACCGGAGGCTGCAACGGTCGGATTTTGACCGTTGCCGGTCGACCGGGCCGGTCGACCGGAAGCTCTGACAGAGCCCAACGGTCAGATTTTTCTGGCCTCTATAAAAGGGGGTTTTGTCATTGTTTTGAGCCAAGATTTTTGGAGACCTTAGAGCTAGTTTTTCCCAGTCTTTCTGAAGGGTTTTTCTCCACAAAATTAGAGTCAATACTTCCAATTAAAAGGAGAGTTTTATCAAAGAGTGTAAAAGAGATTTTCTTGTGTTTTTCACCAAAGATTCTTTCCTTGCTTTCTCACACAAACACTTGAGCATCCATTGAGCTATTCATTCTATAGGAGTGTTATTGTGAGAGGATTTTAGGTGATCAAGAGTTGTGATCACCAAAGTTCATCTTTGTTCTTTGAGAAGGCGGACGGTTGTGTTCGCGGTTTGTTTCGGGTCCTAGTGAGGACTTGGTGTTGTTGGGTCCTAGTGAGGACTTGTAGCTTGAGGTGCGGCCTCGACGAGCCAGTGGGCTTGTGGTGTGTAAGGGACTTGGGAGTCCGAGGGCTTGTAGGTGTTGCGGCACCAAGGAGAGATCCGGTTGGATCGTGCATAGTGGAAATCCTTCGTGTGTCGAAGGCGGGGATGTAGAGCAAGTGTGCTCGAACCTCGAAACATACCCTTGTGTTTGCGATTGCTCACTCTTGCTCTCTTTCTCACTTAGTCTCTTTTATATCTTGCATTACTTACATTGTCTTTACTTTACATGCTTGATATACCCTTGTGCTTATATTGTTATATACTTGCGTGGGATTGCTTGTTAACACTAATATTCAACCAAGAGAGCCAACGCGGCACCTCAACCCATTCAAGGGGAATCTAGAGGAGCTTGTCCAGAGCCTCGCAAGGGGAATTCGGCAACACTCTTGAGTTATACATAAGTGTTTAATTAAAAGAAGTTTAATTTGGTCATCTTAGTTTTAATTCCGCATTATTTGTTCATAAGTGACCATTAGATTAGCCATCACCTATTCACCCCCCCCCTCTAGGTGATCTTACAATTGGTATCAGAGCTAGTGCTCTTGATATTGGGTCTAACAACCTAAGAGTTAAAGATCCTCCTTTTAGGCTAATCACTTTATTTGTACACACACCATGGACTTTATGTCACCACCCACCTTTGATATTCTTAACATCCAAACTTGGAAGGTTAAGATGTCATTGTACCTCAAGGCTTAGGAATTCATGTCTATCTTGCCACTACTAATAATGCATATTGTATAGATGGTAAGAATATTGAGGCTAATGCTAAAGCCCTTCATGCTCTTAAATGTACCCTAAATAATGACTATTTATCTAGGGTTTCTAACATTGAATCGGCTTTTGTAGTATGGAACACCCTCATCTCCCTTGGCGAGAAAGATCTATACTATGCGGGGAGCGATTCGGACGTTGGAAGCGACATCTCCAACGTATGCTATATGGTCCAAGGGGATAACCCCCTTGAGGTAAACTCCGAATCCGATGATGAGGACATGTCATATGATGAGCTCACTTCATTTTGCCAAACAATTCTTGAGAAATATGACATGATTAAGAAAGAAAATAAAAATTTGAAAAAGAAAATTGATTGCATGCATATAGAACAAGATTCTTTTAAATCTAACATTGCATGCTTAGAAAAAGAGAATAATGATTTGAAAAAGAATTTTGATTGCATGCTAAGAGAGAATGATTCTTTTAAAACTAAAATAGCATGTATTGAAAAGAAAACAATATTTTGAAAAATGTGAATGTTTCCCTTATGTCTAAATTAAATGATTTATGTGAAGGGAATATGGTTTTGAAAAATAAAATTGCTTTGGTGGAAACTCAAAAGGAAGTTGTTTTTCAAGAAAATATTACTTTGAAAAGAAAATTTGTTGAAAAAGAAAAAGAATTTGTTTCACAAAAGAAAAAGAAAAATGATCATATATCTCATCATGCTTTACATGCCACCACTAATGAGATTAAAGATTTGAAAAATAAAATGAATAATTTGAGTTCAACCTTGAACTCTTGTGCATTCAATCATTCTAAATTGGAGTCCTTGTTTTCAAAGAAACAAACTCCTTCCTCTCATGCACATCATCATGCTCATGCTTATGTTGCACAACATGATCACACTCCCACTCATAAGTATGCTAAGGTGTACATATGTACACATTGTGGCCGCAAAGGCCATTTAGCAAAATTTTGTTATGAAAGGTTAAATGTTCTTATTTTTGATAAAAATAAAAATGCTTGGGTTCCTTACAAGACTAACCCCATAGGACCCAAGAAAATATGGGTACCAAAATCCCCACCTTGTGTATTTGATGTAGGTGAGGAATCTCTCAAAACGTGAGAGATTTGGTGCCTTGATGGTGAGTGCAATTGAACTAAAATGACACATACTTGGAGCACCGCTATCAAGGAATTTTGGTGGGTCAACCACCATGCTAGGAGCTTTGAAGTTGGTAACAATTTCTAAACTCCTATTCCATTTATGTACATGCCTTTTAATTTCATGTATCATATAGCATGTTCATATTTTTTTTGGTGCTTCTTGTGGCATTTACATGCTTAAATGTAGAATGTGTCAGAACTTGCATTTATACATATATGAATAGTGAACTACAATTGACTCATATATATTTGAACTTCATGCTCATTTGTATCCACTATATGCATGTGTATAGGCTAGTTTTGATGATTCGGTCATTTATACTTGTTATGCCTATCTTTGATCTTACTTCATGTATATGTGTGTTTAATTCAAAATCTAATAAATATACATGTATACCCCTTGAGTCATTTGCCTTCATGCAATATATATTGGACTCTTTTCATATTTGGGATATGTATGCATAATTGTTAGAATTGGATAAATCATACATATACCATGAAGATTAGTATTTTAAATAAATAATAATAAAAAAATGATTTTTCATGTTTTTGATTTGTACAACAAAATGTGATTTATGATCTTTTGAGCTTGAATGACTATTTTCATAAAGCATTGCTAAATACAAATACTTTATGAAAAATATATGATTTGTTTTAAGATGAAAAATAAGATTTTCATGAGATTCATGCTTCACTTTCTATTTTCATGAAAATACCATTTACATAACCTTTGAACACTCATCTTTTATGATAAAAGATAATTTTTGAGTTTTATGGACTATGAGTGCTTAAATTTGTATGTATTTAGTATAATTCATGAATAACATATGATTTCATGCTTGTGAAGGATCTTTAACTAGTTTTTCAAAAATTATTTATAACTAGTTATTTATTCTTCAAATTTGGTAGTGCTTAGACATAACTATTTTTAAAACCTACCAATTTTTGGTTATGAGTATATACATGACTTACAATGTTAATTTTACAATTGGTATATTACTCACATTTTGGTTCCTATATATGTATGCCCTAATTTTCAAATTGGTCTTATCTATTCACATACATATATATGATTTTCATGTGCTTGCTTTACAATTGATTTACATTCTTAAAAGCACAAAAGTTTATGCTAAGTTAAGTTAACACCTTATATTAACTATACATAAGCTTATGAAAAATAAAAAGATTTTATTTTAGTTCTTTCATTTGGTATCAATATGCTTCAACTTCAAATTTGTTATATGATTACAATTGATATCAATATGTTTGAAACAAAAAATTTTTTTTGCAATGATAACTTGATATCACACATCTTCAAGTGCTATTTTCTATTGGTATCAAAATTACACATTATGATTGGTTCAAAATTTGTTTTATTGGGAAAAGTTCAAAATTTTGTTTTGATAAAGAAAAATTAAAAATGTTTTGTTTTGTATTTCCTATATGCAAGGAGAGCTTAACATCTCTCTTACATATAGATTCATGTTGAGTATATTATAAATTGAGGAGCTTAACATCTCTTCTTTATATGATATACGTGTGTAGGGGGAGCTTCA
This sequence comes from Agave tequilana, assembly GCA_038442645.1. NCBI lineage: Eukaryota > Viridiplantae > Streptophyta > Magnoliopsida > Asparagales > Asparagaceae > Agave > Agave tequilana. Next base: position 66,071 of record JAVJIF010015561.1, read on the forward strand.
CATCTCCTTCTATGCATTACATAGTTGTGTTGTGTGAATTAGGGCTTCACATCCCTCTTTCATGCAATGCACATTGTAGGGAAGCTAACTTAACGTCTTCCTCTTCATGAATATATATCGCATATAAATCTTTATTGGTTGATTTGTATACCCCTCCTTATTTCTTTGTTTTTGACAAAAAGGGGGAGAAAATTTTTTTTTGATTTGATTTTACTTTGAACCCTTTGTTGATGATTGACAAAAAGGGGGAGAAGTATTTGAGTATATATGCATGTTTTCTTTACTTAAGGGGGAGAAGTATTTGTCTTCCTGTTAGTTATGCATATATGTTTTTTTGTATTGTTTGCAAATAATAGGAGAAAAAGATTTGTTTTTGTGTTTCCATTCATTTGCATACATGTCATGTGCTTCATTGTCATATCTTTATCATTTATTTGATATGCATGAGTTAAGGGGGAGCTTCTTTGAAGCTTTACTTTAATCCATGCATATATAACTTCATGAGTTTTGTCATCATCAAAAAGGGGGAGATTGTTGGCCCAAAGGCCTATCACCCTAGTTTTGATGATGATCAACTCATGAAGTTATGATTACTAATGATCTTGTGTTTAATTAGTGACAGATTCTTTATCAAGATCTTAGTAGGTGTGGAGCTTCAACAAAGGATTTAAAGACAAGTTGGAAGCTAGCACCGGTTGATTCACGAGCCTATGCATCAAGAACACATCTAGAGATGAGCTCGGTGGATTGCATTTGGACCAAGTCAAGAAAATGAGAAGCCTTCAAGTGAAGACTTCAAGAAGATGAAGACTTGTGTCTAGGTATAAGATTTTTATTTGTTTTAGATAAAAATGTAAAGGATAGAATAGATTGGTGGATTGCTCAAGTCATATCACACACACACTCTTGATAGAATTGTTTTCATGATAAAAATTTCATTTCATAAAAGAATTTTTAGTTAGAAAAAAACTCTTTCTTTTTGGTAAAAAGATTTTTCATTGGACAAAATACATGTCTTGGTTTTTGATGTTACCTATATACATATCTTTCAAAACCAAGTTTAGAGCCTTATGTCAAAAACTAGATATTCATCTTATTTGTGTAGTGGATCATATCCATACACACTATGCTTTAAAAGTATATCTTGTTTTTGTATTTGATGAGATTTTCCTTATGACAAAATGTCTACTTTGGGTTTTGGTAATTTCTTATATACATATCCTTTAACCAAAACAAGTTTAGTGCTTTATGTCAAAAACTAGATATTTCATCTTGATTGTGTGGTGGATCATATCCATACACACTTTGCTTTATAAGTTCAAAATATCTTGTTTTTGTATTTTGTGAAGTTATGGAAAAACAAGTTTTAGAAAAACATATTTTTAGAAAAACAGTTTTTATTTTGATTGAAACTATTTTTCTGGATTTACTGTGAATTTCTGGGATTTTTATTAAGTTAAAAGACCAATCTTTAATCCCATTTTTCTGATTCTGGCAGTTCTGATTTTTCAGAACTGACAGTGGCCGGTCGACCGGACGTGCACGGACGTGCACGCCAGTGTGCACTGGAGGATCGGCCGACCGGGCCGGTCGACCGCTCCAGAGAGCTTGCTCTCGGGAAACTTCGGTCGACCGCACCGGTCGACCGACAGAGAAGGAATTCTCTGCTCCAAGTGCTCGGTCGACCGAGCCGGTCGACCGGAGGCTGCAACGGTCGGATTTTGACCGTTGCCGGTCGACCGGGCCGGTCGACCGGAAGCTCTGACAGAGCCCAACGGTCAGATTTTTCTGGCCTCTATAAAAGGGGGTTTTGTCATTGTTTTGAGCCAAGATTTTTGGAGACCTTAGAGCTAGTTTTTCCCAGTCTTTCTGAAGGTTTTTCTCCACAAAATTAGAGTCAATACTTCCAATTAAAAGGAGAGTTTTATCAAAGAGTGTAAAAGAGATTTTCTTGTGTTTTTCACCAAAGATTCTTTCCTTGCTTTCTCACACAAACACTTGAGCATCCATTGAGCTATTCATTCTATAGGAGTGTTATTGTGAGAGGATTTTAGGTGATCAAGAGTTGTGATCACCAAAGTTCATCTTTGTTCTTTGAGAAGGCAGACGGTTGTGTTCGCGGTTTGTTTCGGGTCCTAGTGAGGACTTGGTGTTGTTGGGTCCTAGTGAGGACTTGTAGCTTGAGGTGCGGCCTCGACGAGCCGGTGGGCTTGTGGTGTGTAAGGGACTTGGGAGTCCGAGGGCTTGTAGGTGTTGCGGCACCAAGGAGAGATCCGGTTGGATCGTGCATAGTGGAAATCCTTCGTGTGTCGAAGGCGGGGATGTAGAGCAAGTGTGCTCGAACCTCGAAACATACCCTTGTGTTTGCGATTGCTCACTCTTGCTCTCTTTCTCACTTAGTCTCTTTTATATCTTGCATTACTTACGTTGTCTTTACTTTACATGCTTGATATACCCTTGTGCTTATATTGTTATATACTTGCGTGGGATTGCTTGTTAACACTAGTATTCAACCAAGAGAGCCAACGCGGCACCTCAACCCATTCAAGGGGAATCTAGAGGAGCTTGTCCAGAGCCTCGCAAGGGGAATTCGGCAACACTCTTGAGTTATACATAAGTGTTTAATTAGAAGAAGTTTAATTTGGTCATCTTAGTTTTAATTCCGCATTATTTGTTCATAAGTGACCATTAGATTAACCATCACCTATTCACCCCCCCCTCTAGGTGATCTTACAATTGGTATCAGAGCTAGTGCTCTTGATATTGGGTCTAACAACCTAAGAGTTAAAGATCCTCCTTTTAGGCTAATCACTTTATTTGTACACACACCATGGACTTTATGTCACCACCCACCTTTGATATTCTTAACATCCAAACTTGGAAGGTTAAGATGTCATTGTACCTCAAGGCCTTAGGAATTCATGTCTATCTTGCCACTACTAATAATGCATATTGTATAGATGGTAAGAATATTGAGGCTAATGCTAAAGCCCTTCATGCTCTTAAATGTACCCTAAATAATGACTATTTATCTAGGGTTTCTAACATTGAATCGGCTTTTGTAGTATGGAACACCCTCATCTCCCTTGGCGAGAAAGATCTATACTATGCGGGGAGCGATTCGGACGTTGGAAGCGACATCTCCAACGTATGCTATATGGTCCAAGGGGATAACCCCCTTGAGGTAAACTCCGAATCCGATGATGAGGAAATGTCATATGATGAGCTCACTTCATTTTGCCAAACAATTCTTGAGAAATATGACATGATTAAGAAAGAAAATAAAAATTTGAAAAAGAAAATTGATTGCATGCATATAGAACAAGATTCTTTTAAATCTAACATTGCATGCTTAGAAAAAGAGAATAATGATTTGAAAAGAATTTTGATTGCATGCTAAGAGAGAATGATTCTTTTAAAACTAAAATAGCATGTATTGAAAAAGAAAACAATATTTTGAAAAATGAGAATGTTTCCCTTATGTCTAAATTAAATGATTTATGTGAAGGGAATATGTTTTTGAAAAATAAAATTGCTTTGGTGGAAACTCAAAAGGAAGTTGTTTTCAAGAAAATATTACTTTGAAAAGAAAATTTGTTGAAAAAGAAAAAGAATTTGTTTCACAAAAGAAAAAGAAAAATGATCATATATCTCATCATGCTTTACATGCCACCACTAATGAGATTAAAGATTTGAAAAATAAAATGAATAATTTGAGTTCAACCTTGAACTCTTGTGCATTCAATCATTCTAAATTGGAGTCCTTGTTTTCAAAGAAACAAACTCCTTCCTCTCATGCACATCATCATGCTCATGCTTATGTTGCACAACATGATCACACTCCCACTCATAAGTATGCTAAGGTGTACATATGTACACATTGTGGCCGCAAAGGCCATTTAGCAAAATTTTGTTATGAAAGGTTAAATGTTCTTATTTTTGATAAAAATTAAAATGCTTGGGTTTCTTACAAGACTAACCCCATAGGACCCAAGAAAATATGGGTACCAAAATCCCCACCTTGTGTATTTGATGTAGGTGAGGAATCTCTCAAAACGTGAGAGATTTGGTGCCTTAATGGTGAGTGCAATTGAACTAAAATGACACATACTTGGAGCACCGCTATCAAGGAATTTTGGTGGGTCAACCACCATGCTAGGAGCTTTGAAGTTGGTAACAATTTCTAAACTCCTATTTCATTTATGTACATGCCTTTTAATTTCATGTATCATATAGCATGTTCATATTTTTTTTTGGTGCTTCTTGTGGCATTTACATGCTTAAATGTAGAATGTGTCAAAACTTGCATTTATACATATATGAATAGTGAACTACAATTGACTCATATATATTTGAACTTCATGCTCATTTGTATCCACTATATGCATGTGTATAGGCTAGTTTTGATGATTCGGTCATTTATACTTGTTATGCCTATCTTTGATCTTACTTCATGTATATGTGTGTTTAATTCAAAATCTAATAAATATACATGTATACCCCTTGAGTCATTTGCCTTCATGCAATATATATTGGACTCTTTTCATATTTGGGATATGTATGCATAATTGTTAGAATTGGATAAATCATACATATACCATGAAGATTAGTATTTTAAATAAATAATAATAAAAAAATGATTTTTCATGTTTTTGATTTGTACAACAAAATGTGATTTATGATCTTTTTGAGCTTGAATGACTATTTTCATAAAGCATTGCTAAATACAAAATACTTTATGAAAATATATGATTTGTTTTAAGATGAAAAATAAGATTTTCATGAGATTCATGCTTCACTTTCTATTTTCATGAAAATACCATTTACATAACCTTTGAACACTCATCTTTTATGATAAAAGATAATTTTTGAGCTTTATGGACTATGAGTGCTTAAACTTGTATGTATTTAGTATAATTCATGAATAACATATGATTTCATGCTTGTGAAGGATCTTTAACTGGTTTTTCAAAAATTATTTATAACTAGTTATTTATTCTTCAAATTTGGTAGTGCTTAGACATAACTATTTTTAAAACCTACCAATTTTGGTTATGAGTATATACACGACTTACAATGTTAATTTTACAATTGGTATATTACTCACATTTTGGTTCCTATATATGTATGCCCTAATTTTCAAATTGGTCTTATCTATTCACATACATATATATGATTTTCATGTGCTTGCTTTACAATTGATTTACATTCTTAAAAGCACAAAAAGTTTATGCTAAGTTAAGTTAACACCTTATATTAACTATGCGTAAGCTTATGAAAAATAAAAAGATTTTATTTTAGTTCTTTCATTTGGTATCAATATGCTTCAACTTCAAATTTGTTATATGATTACAATTGATATCAATATGTTTGAAACAAAAAATTTTTTTGCAATGATAACTTGATATCACACATCTTCAAGTGCTATTTTCTATTGGTATCAAAATTACACATTATGATTGGTTCAAAATTTGTTTTATTGGGAAAAGTTCAAAATTTTGTTTTGATAAAGAAAAATTAAAAATGTTTTGTTTTGTATTTCCTATATGCAAGGAGAGCTTAACATCTCTCTTACATATAGATTCATGTTGAGTATATCATAAATTGAGGAGCTTAACATCTCTTCTTTATATGATATACGTGTGTAGGGGGAGCTTCACATCTCCTTCTATGCATTACATAGTTGTGTTGTGTGAATTAGGGCTTCACATCCCTCTTTCATGCAATGCACATTGTAGGGAAGCTAACTTAACGTCTTCCTCTTCATGAATGTATATCGCATATAAATCTTTATTGGTTGATTTGTATACCCCTCCTTATTTCTTTGTTTTTGACAAAAAGGGGGAGAAAATTTTTTTTTGATTTGATTTTACTTTGAACCCTTTGTTGATGATTGACAAAAAGGGGGAGAAGTATTTGAGTATATATGCATGTTTTCTTTACTTAAGGGGGAGAAGTATTTGTCTTCCTGTTAGTTATGCATATATGTTTTTTTGTATTGGTTTGCAAATAATAGGAGAAAAAGATTTGTTTTTGTGTTATCTCCATTCATTTGCATACATGTCATGTGCTTCATTGTCATATCTTTATCATTTATTTGATATGCATGAGTTAAGGGGGAGCTTCTTTGAAGCTTTACTTTAATCCATGCATATATAACTTCATGAGTTTTGTCATCATCAAAAAGGGGGAGATTGTTGGCCCAAAGGCCTATCACCCTAGTTTTGATGATGATCAACTCATGAAGTTATGATTACTAATGATCTTGTGTTTAATTAGTGACAGATTCTTTATCAAGATCTTAGTAGGTGTGGAGCTTCAACAAAGGATTTAAAGACAAGTTGGAAGCTAGCACCGGTTGATTCACGAGCCTATGCATCAAGAACACATCTAGAGATGAGCTCGGTGGATTGCATTTGGACCAAGTCAAGAAAATGAGAAGCCTTCAAGTGAAGAATTCAAGAAGATGAAGACTTGTGTCTAGGTATAAGATTTTTATTTGTTTTAGATAAAAATGTAAAGGATAGAATAGATTGGTGGATTGCTCAAGTCATATCACACACACACTCTTGATAGAATTGTTTTCATGATAAAAATTTCATTTCATAAAAGAATTTTTAGTTAGAAAAAAACTCTTTCTTTTTGGTAAAAAGATTTTTCATTGGACAAAATACATGTCTTGGTTTTTGATGTTACCTATATACATATCTTTCAAAACCAAGTTTAGAGCCTTATGTCAAAAACTAGATATTCATCTTATTTGTGTAGTGGATCATATCCATACACACTATGCTTTAAAAGTATATCTTGTTTTTGTATTTGATGAGATTTTCCTTATGACAAAATGTCTACTTTGGGTTTTGGTAATTTCTTATATACATATCCTTTAACCAAAACAAGTTTAGTGCTTTATGTCAAAAACTAGATATTTCATCTTGATTGTGTGGTGGATCATATCCATACACACTTTGCTTTATAAGTTCAAAATATCTTGTTTTTGTATTTTGTGAAGTTATGGAAAAACAAGTTTTAGAAAAACATATTTTTAGAAAAAACAGTTTTTATTTTGATTGAAACTATTTTTCTGGATTTACTGTGAATTTCTGGGATTTTTATTAAGTTAAAAGACCAATCTTTAATCCCATTTTTCTGGTTCTGGCAGTTCTGATTTTTCAGAACTGACAGTGGCCGGTCGACCGGGTCGGTCGACCGGACGTGCACGGACGTGCACGCCAGTGTGCACTGGAGGATCGGCCGACCGGGCCGGTCGACCGCTCCAGAGAGCTTGCTCTCGGGAAACTTCGGTCGACCGCACCGGTCGACCGACAGAGAAGGAATTCTCTGCTCCAAGTGCTCGGTCGACCGAGCCGGTCGACCGGAGGCTACAACGGTCGGATTTTGACCGTTGCCGGTCGACCGGGCCGGTCGACCGGAAGCTCTGACAGAGCCCAACGGTCAGATTTTTCTGGCCTCTATAAAAGGGGGTTTTGTCATTGTTTTGAGCCAAGATTTTTGGAGACCTTAGAGCTAGTTTTTCCAGTCTTTCTGAAGGGTTTTTCTCCACAAAATTAGAGTCAATACTTCCAATTAAAAGGAGAGTTTTATCAAAGAGTGTAAAAGAGATTTTCTTGTGTTTTCACCAAAGATTCTTTCCTTGCTTTCTCACACAAACACTTGAGCATCCATTGAGCTATTCATTCTATAGGAGTGTTATTGTGAGAGGATTTTAGGTGATCAAGAGTTGTGATCACCAAAGTTCATCTTTGTTCTTTGAGAAGGCGGAAGGTTGTGTTCGCGGTTTGTTTCGGGTCCTAGTGAGGACTTGGTGTTGTTGGGTCCTAGTGAGGACTTGTAGCTTGAGGTGGGCCTCGACGAGCCGGTGGGCTTGTGGTGTGTAAGGGACTTGGGAGTCCGAGGGCTTGTAGGTGTTGCGGCACCAAGGAGAGATCCGGTTGGATCGTGCATAGTGGAAATCCTTCGTGTGTCGAAGGCGGGGATGTAGAGCAAGTGTGCTCGAACCTCGAAACATACCCTTGTGTTTGCGATTGCTCACTCTTGCTCTCTTTCTCACTTAGTCTCTTTTATATCTTGCATTACTTACATTGTCTTTACTTTACATGCTTGATATACCCTTGTGCTTATATTGTTATATACTTGCGTGGGATTGCTTGTTAACACTAGTATTCAACCAAGAGAGCCAACGCGGCACCTCAACCCATTCAAGGGGAATCTAGAGGAGCTTGTCCAGAGCCTCGCAAGGGGAATTCGGCAACACTCTTGAGTTATACATAAGTGTTTAATTAAAAGAAGTTTAATTTGGTCATCTTAGTTTTAATTCCGCATTATTTGTTCATAAGTGACCATTAGATTAGCCATCACCTATTCACCCCCCCCCCTCTAGGTGATCTTACAATTGGTATCAGAGCTAGTGCTCTTGATATTGGGTCTAACACCTAAGAGTTAAAGATCCTCCTTTTAGGCTAATCACTTATTTGTACACACACCATGGACTTTATGTCACCACCCACCTTTGATATTCTTAACATCCAAACTTGGAAGGTTAAGATGTCATTGTACCTCAAGGCCTTAGGAATTCATGTCTATCTTGCCACTACTAATAATGCATATTGTATAGATGGTAAGAATATTGAGGCTAATGCTAAAGCCCTTCATGCTCTTAAATGTACCCTAAATAATGACTATTTATCTAGGGTTTCTAACATTGAATCGGCTTTTGTAGTATGGAACACCCTCATCTCCCTTGGCGAGAAAGATCTATACTATGCGGGGAGCGATTCGGACGTTGGAAGCGACATCTCCAACGTATGCTATATGGTCCAAGGGGATAACCCCCTTGAGGTAAACTCCGAATCCGATGATGAGGACATGTCATATGATGAGCTCACTTCATTTTGCCAAACAATTCTTGAGAAATATGACATGATTAAGAAAGAAAATAAAAATTTGAAAAAGAAAATTGATTGCATGCATATAGAACAAGATTCTTTTAAATCTAACATTGCATGCTTAGAAAAAGAGAATAATGATTTGAAAAAGAATTTTGATTGCATGCTAAGAGAGAATGATTCTTTTAAAACTAAAATAGCATGTATTGAAAAAGAAAACAATATTTTGAAAAATGAGAATGTTTCCCTTATGTCTAAATTAAATGATTTATGTGAAGGGAATATGTTTTTGAAAAATAAAATTGCTTTGGTGGAAACTCAAAGGAAGTTGTTTTTCAAGAAAATATTACTTTGAAAAGAAAATTTGTTGAAAAAGAAAAAGAATTTGTTTCACAAAAGAAAAAGAAAAATGATCATATATCTCATCATGCTTTACATGCCACCACTAATGAGATTAAAGATTTGAAAAATAAAATGAATAATTTGAGTTCAACCTTGAACTCTTGTGCATTCAATCATTCTAAATTGGAGTCCTTGTTTTCAAAGAAACAAACTCCTTCCTCTCATGCACATCATCATGCTCATGCTTATGTTGCACAACATGATCACACTCCCACTCATAAGTATGCTAAGGTGTACATATGTACACATTGTGGCCGCAAAGGCCATTTAGCAAAATTTTGTTATGAAAGGTTAAATGTTCTTATTTTTGATAAAAATAAAAATGCTTGGGTTCCTTACAAGACTAACCCCATAGGACCCAAGAAAATATGGGTACCAAAATCCCCACCTTGTGTATTTGATGTAGGTGAGGAATCTCTCAAAACGTGAGAGATTTGGTGCCTTGATGGTGAGTGCAATTGAACTAAAATGACACATACTTGAGCACCGCTATCAAGGAATTTTGGTGGGTCAACCACCATGCTAGGAGCTTTGAAGTTGGTAACAATTTCTAAACTCCTATTTCATTTATGTACATGCCTTTTAATTTCATGTATCATATAGCATGTTCATATTTTTTTTTGGTGCTTCTTGTGGCATTTACATGCTTAAATGTAGAATGTGTCAAAACTTGCATTTATACATATATGAATAGTGAACTACAATTGACTCATATATATTTGAACTTCATGCTCATTTGTATCCACTATATGCATGTGTATAGGCTAGTTTTGATGATTCGGTCATTTATACTTGTTATGCCTATCTTTGATCTTACTTCATGTATATGTGTGTTTAATTCAAATCTAATAAATATACATGTATACCCCTTGAGTCATTTGCCTTCATGCAATATATATTGGACTCTTTTCATATTTGGGATATGTATGCATAATTGTTAGAATTGGATAAATCATACATATACCATGAAGATTAGTATTTTAAATAAATAATAATAAAAAAATGATTTTTCATGTTTTTGATTTGTACAACAAAATGTGATTTATGATCTTTTTGAGCTTGAATGACTATTTTCATAAAGCATTGCTAAATACAAAATACTTTATGAAAAATATATGATTTGTTTTAAGATGAAAAATAAGATTTTCATGAGATTCATGCTTCACTTTCTATTTTCATGAAAATACCATTTACATAACCTTTGAACACTCATCTTTTATGATAAAAGATAATTTTTGAGCTTTATGGACTATGAGTGCTTAAACTTGTATGTATTTAGTATAATTCATGAATAACATATGATTTCATGCTTGTGAAGGATCTTTAACTAGTTTTTCAAAAATTATTTATAACTAGTTATTTATTCTTCAAATTTGGTAGTGCTTAGACATAACTATTTTTAAAACCTACCAATTTTTGGTTATGAGTATATACATGACTTACAATGTTAATTTTACAATTGGTATATTACTCACATTTTGGTTCCTATATATGTATGCCCTAATTTTCAAATTGGTCTTATCTATTCACATACATATATATGATTTTCATGTGCTTGCTTTACAATTGATTTACATTCTTAAAAGCACAAAAAGTTTATGCTAAGTTAAGTTAACACCTTATATTAACTATGCATAAGCTTATGAAAAATAAAAAGATTTTATTTTAGTTCTTTCATTTGGTATCAATATGCTTCAACTTCAAATTTGTTATATGATTACAATTGATATCAATATGTTTGAAACAAAAAATTTTTTTTGCAATGATAACTTGATATCACACATCTTCAAGTGCTATTTTCTATTGGTATCAAAATTACACATTATGATTGGTTCAAAATTTGTTTATTGGGAAAAGTTCAAAATTTTGTTTTGATAAAGAAAAATTAAAAATGTTTTGTTTTGTATTTCCTATATGCAAGGAGAGCTTAACATCTCTCTTACATATAGATTCATGTTGAGTATATTATAAATTGAGGAGCTTAACATCTCTTCTTTATATGATATACGTGTGTAGGGGGAGCTTCACATCTCCTTCTATGCATTACATAGTTGTGTTGTGTGAATTAGGGCTTCACATCCCTCTTTCATGCAATGCACATTGTAGGGAAGCTAACTTAACGTCTTCCTCTTCATGAATGTATATCGCATATAAATCTTTATTGGTTGATTTGTATACCCCTCCTTATTTCTTTGTTTTTGACAAAAAGGGGGAGAAAATTTTTTTTTGATTTGATTTTACTTTGAACCCTTTGTTGATGATTGACAAAAAGGGGAGAAGTATTTGAGTATATATGCATGTTTTCTTTACTTAAGGGGGAGAAGTATTTGTCTTCCTGTTAGTTATGCATATATGTTTTTTGTATTGGTTTGCAAATAATAGGAGAAAAAGATTTGTTTTTGTGTTATCTCCATTCATTTGCATACATGTCATGTGCTTCATTGTCATATCTTTATCATTTATTTGATATGCATGAGTTAAGGGGAGCTTCTTTGAAGCTTTACTTTAATCCATGCATATATTACTTCATGAGTTTGTCATCATCAAAAAGGGGGAGATTGTTGCCCAAAGGCCTATCACCCTAGTTTTGATGATGATCAACTCATGAAGTTATGATTACTAATGATCTTGTGTTTAATTAGTGACAGATTCTTTATCAAGATCTTAGTAGGTGTGGAGCTTCAACAAAGGATTTAAAGACAAGTTGGAAGCTAGCACCGGTTGATTCACGAGCCTATGCATCAAGAACACATCTAGAGATGAGCTCGGTGGATTGCATTTGGACCAAGTCAAGAAATGAGAAGCCTTCAAGTGAAGACTTCAAGAAGATGAAGACTTGTGTCTAGGTATAAGATTTTTATTTGTTTTAGATAAAAATGTAAAGGATAGAATAGATTGGTGGATTGCTCAAGTCATATCACACACACACTCTTGATAGAATTATTTCATGATTAAAAATTTCATTTCATAAAAGAATTTTAGTTAGAAAAAAACTCTTTCTTTTTGGTAAAAAGATTTTTCATTGGACAAAATACATGTCTTGGTTTTTGATGTTACCTATATACATATCTTTCAAAACCAAGTTTAGAGCCTTATGTCAAAAACTAGATATTCATCTTATTTGTGTAGTGGATCATATCCATACACACTATGCTTTAAAAGTATATCTTGTTTTTGTATTTGATGAGATTTTCCTTATGACAAAATGTCTACTTTGGGTTTTGGTAATTTCTTATATACATATCCTTTAACCAAAACAAGTTTAGTGCTTTATGTCAAAAACTAGATATTTCATCTTGATTGTGTGGTGGATCATATCCATACACACTTTACTTTATAAGTTCAAAATATCTTGTTTTTGTATTTTGTGAAGTTATGGAAAAACAAGTTTTAGAAAAACATATTTTTAGAAAAAACAGTTTTTATTTTGATTGAAACTATTTTTCTGGATTTACTGTGAATTTCTGGGATTTTTATTAAGTTAAAAGACCAATCTTTAATCCCATTTTTCTGGTTCTGGCAGTTCTGATTTTTCAGAACTGACAGTGGCCGGTCGACCGGGTCGGTCGACCGGACGTGCACGGACGTGCACGCCAGTGTGCACTGGAGGATCGGCCGACCGGGCCGGTCGACCGCTCCAGAGAGCTTGCTCTCGGGAAACTTCGGTCGACCGCACCGGTCGACCGACAGAGAAGGAATTCTCTGCTCCAAGTGCTCGGTCGACCGAGCCGGTCGACCGGAGGCTGCAACGGTCGGATTTTGACCGTTGCCGGTCGACCGGGCGGTCGACCGGAAGCTCTGACAGAGCCCAACGGTCAGATTTTTCTGGCCTCTATAAAAGGGGGTTTTGTCATTGTTTTGAGCCAAGATTTTTGGAGACCTTAGAGCTAGTTTTTCCCAGTCTTTCTGAAGGGTTTTTCTCCACAAAATTAGAGTCAATACTTCCAATTAAAAGGAGAGTTTTATCAAAGAGTGTAAAGAGATTTTCTTGTGTTTTTCACCAAAGATTCTTTCCTTGCTTTCTCACACAAACACTTGAGCATCCATTGAGCTATTCATTCTATAGGAGTGTTATTGTGAGAGGATTTTAGGTGATCAAGAGTTGTGATCACCAAAGTTCATCTTTGTTCTTTGAGAAGGCGGACGGTTGTGTTCGCGGTTTGTTTCGGGTCCTAGTGAGGACTTGGTGTTGTTGGGTCCTAGTGAGGACTTGTAGCTTGAGGTGCGGCCTCGACGAGCCGGTGGGCTTGTGGTGTGTAAGGGACTTGGGAGTCCGAGGGCTTGTAGGTGTTGCGGCACCAAGGAGAGATCCGGTTGGATCGTGCATAGTGGAAATCCTTCGTGTGTCGAAGGCAAGGATGTAGAGCAAGTGTGCTCGAACCTCGAAACATACCCTTGTGTTTGCGATTGCTCACTCTTGCTCTCTTTCTCACTTAGTCTCTTTTATATCTTGCATTACTTACATTGTCTTTACTTTACATGCTTGATATACCCTTGTGCTTATATTGTTATATACTTGCGTGGGATTGCTTGTTAACACTAGTATTCAACCAAGAGAGCCAACGCGGCACCTCAACCCATTCAAGGGGAATCTAGAGGAGCTTGTCCAGAGCCTCGCAAGGGGAATTCGGCAACACTCTTGAGTTATACATAAGTGTTTAATTAAAAGAAGTTTAATTTGGTCATCTAGTTTTAATTCCGCATTATTTGTTCATAAGTGACCATTAGATTAGCCATCACCTATTCACCCCCCCCCTCTAGGTGATCTTACAATGGTATCAGAGCTAGTGCTCTTGATATTGGGTCTAACAACCTAAGAGTTAAAGATCCTCCTTTTAGGCTAATCACTTTATTTGTACACACACCATGGACTTTATGTCACCACCCACCTTTGATATTCTTAACATCCAAACTTGGAAGGTTAAGATGTCATTGTACCTCAAGGCCTTAGGAATTCATGTCTATCTTGCCACTACTAATAATGCATATTGTATAGATGGTAAGAATATTGAGGCTAATGCTAAAGCCCTTCATGCTCTTAAATGTACCCTAAATAATGACTATTTATCTAGGGTTTCTAACATTGAATCGGCTTTTGTAGTATGGAACACCCTCATCTCCCTTGGCGAGAAGATCTATACTATGCGGGGAGCGATTCGGACGTTGGAAGCGACATCTCCAACGTATGCTATATGGTCCAAGGGGATAACCCCTTGAGGTAAACTCCGAATCCGATGATGAGGACATGTCATATGATGAGCTCACTTCATTTTGCCAAACAATTCTTGAGAAATATGACATGATTAAGAAAGAAAATAAAAATTTGAAAAGAAAATTGATTGCATGCATATAGAACAAGATTCTTTTAAATCTAACATTGCATGCTTAGAAAAAGAGAATAATGATTTGAAAAAGAATTTTGATTGCATGCTAAGAGAGAATGATTCTTTTTAAAACTAAAATAGCATGTATTGAAAAAGAAAACAATATTTGAAAAATGAGAATGTTTCCCTTATGTCTAAATTAAATGATTTATGTGAAGGGAATATGTTTTTGAAAAATAAATTGCTTTGGTGGAAACTCAAAAGGAAGTTGTTTTTCAAGAAAATATTACTTTGAAAAGAAAATTTGTTGAAAAAGAAAAAGAATTTGTTTCATAAAAGAAAAAGAAAAATGATCATATATCTCATCATGCTTTACATGCCACCACTAATGAGATTAAAGATTTGAAAAATAAAATGAATAATTTGAGTTCAACCTTGAACTCTTGTGCATTCAATCATTCTAAATTGGAGTCCTTGTTTTCAAAGAAACAAACTCCTTCCTCTCATGCACATCATCATGCTCATGCTTATGTTGCACAACATGATCACACTCCCACTCATAAGTATGCTAAGGTGTACATATGAACACATTGTGGCCGCAAAGGCCATTTAGCAAAATTTTGTTATGAAAGGTTAAATGTTCTTATTTTTGATAAAAATAAAAATGCTTGGGTTCCTTACAAGACTAACCCCATAGGACCCAAGAAAATATGGGTACCAAAATCCCCACCTTGTGTATTTGATGTAGGTGAGGAATCTCTCAAAACGTGAGAGATTTGGTGCCTTGATGGTGAGTGCAATGAACTAAAATGACACATACTTGGAGCACCGCTATCAAGGAATTTTGGTGGGTCAACCACCATGCTAGGAGCTTTGAAGTTGGTAACAATTTCTAAACTCCTATTTCATTTATGTACATGCCTTTTAATTTCATGTATCATATAGCATGTTCATATTTTTTTTTGGTGCTTCTTGTGGCATTTACATGCTTAAATGTAGAATGTGTCAAAACTTGCATTTATACATATATGAATAGTGAACTACAATTGACTCATATATATTTGAACTTCATGCTCATTTGTATCCACTATATGCATGTGTATAGGCTAGTTTTGATGATTCGGTCATTTATACTTGTTATGCCTATCTTTGATCTTACTTCATGTATATGTGTGTTTAATTCAAAATCTAATAAACATACATGTATACCCCTTGAGTCATTTGCCTTCATGCAATATATATTGGACTCTTTTCATATTTGGGATATGTATGCATATTGTTAGAATTGGATAAATCATACATATACCATGAAGATTAGTATTTTAAATAAATAATAATAAAAAAATGATTTTTCATGTTTTTGATTTGTACAACAAAATGTGATTTATGATCTTTTTGAGCTTGAATGACTATTTTCATAAAGCATTGCTAAATACAAAATACTTTATGAAAATATATGATTTGTTTTAAGATGAAAAATAAGATTTTCATGAGATTCATACTTCACTTTCTATTTTCATGAAAATACCATTTACATAACCTTTGAACACTCATCTTTTATGATAAAAGATAATTTTTGAACTTTATGGACTATGAGTGCTTAAACTTGTATGTATTTAGTATAATTCATGAATAACATATGATTTCATGCTTGTGAAGGATCTTTAACTAGTTTTTCAAAAATTATTTATAACTAGTTATTTATTCTTCAAATTTGGTAGTGCTTAGACATAACTATTTTTAAAACCTACCAATTTTTGGTTATGAGTATATACATGACTTACAATGTTAATTTTACAATTGGTATATTACTCACATTTTGGTTCCTATATATGTATGCCCTAATTTTCAAATTGGTCTTATCTATTCACATACATATATATGATTTTCATGTGCTTGCTTTACAATTGATTTACATTCTTAAAAGCACAAAAAGTTTATGCTAAGTTAAGTTAACACCTTATATTAACTATGCATAAGCTTATGAAAAATAAAAAGATTTTATTTTAGTTCTTTCATTTGGTATCAATATGCTTCAACTTCAAATTTGTTATATGATTACAATTGATATCAATATGTTTGAAACAAAAAATTTTTTTTGCAATGATAACTTGATATCACACATCTTCAAGTGCTATTTTCTATTGGTATCAAAATTACACATTATGATTGGTTCAAAATTTGTTTTATTGGGAAAAGTTCAAAATTTTGTTTTGATAAAGAAAAATTAAAAATGTTTTGTTTTGTATTTCCTATATGCAAGGAGAGCTTAACATCTCTCTTACATATAGATTCATGTTGAGTATATTATAAATTGAGGAGCTTAACATCTCTTCTTTATATGATATACGTGTGTAGGGGGAGCTTCACATCTCCTTCTATGCATTACATAGTTGTGTTGTGTGAATTAGGGCTTCACATCCCTCTTTCATGCAATGCACATTGTAGGGAAGCTAATTTAACGTCTTCCTCTTCATGAATGTATATCGCATATAAATCTTTATTGGTTGATTTGTATACCCCTCCTTATTTCTTTGTTTTTGACAAAAAGGGGAGAAAATTTTTTTTTGATTTGATTTTACTTTGAACCCTTTTGTTGATGATTGACAAAAAGGGGGAGAAGTATTTGAGTACATATGCATGTTTTCTTTACTTAAAGGGGAGAAGTATTTGTCTTCCTGTTAGTTATGCATATATGTTTTTTTGTATTGGTTTGCAAATAATAGGAGAAAAAGATTTGTTTTTGTGTTATCTCCATTCATTTGCATACATGTCATGTGCTTCATTGTCATATCTTTATCATTTATTTGATATGCATGAGTTAAGGGGGAGCTTCTTTGAAGCTTTACTTTAATCCATGCATATATAACTTCATGAGTTTTGTCATCATCAAAAAGGGGGAGATTGTTGGCCCAAAGGCCTATCACCCTAGTTTTGATGATGATCAACTCATGAAGTTATGATTACTAATGATCTTGTGTTTAATTAGTGACAGATTCTTTATCAAGATCTTAGTAGGTGTGGAGCTTCAACAAAGGATTTAAAGACAAGTTGGAAGCTAGCACCGGTTGATTCACGAGCCTATGCATCAAGAACACATCTAGAGATGAGCTCGGTGGATTGCATTTGACCAAGTCAAGAAAATGAGAAGCCTTCAAGTGAAGACTTCAAGAAGATGAAGACTTGTGTCTAGGTATAAGATTTTTATTTGTTTTAGATAAAAATGTAAAGGATAGAATAGATTGGTGGATTGCTCAAGTCATATCACACACACACTCTTGATAGAATTATTTTCATGATAAAAATTTCATTTCAAAAAGAATTTTTAGTTAGAAAAAACTCTTTCTTTTTGGTAAAAAGATTTTTCATTGGACAAAATACATGTCTTGGTTTTTGATGTTACCTATATACATATCTTTCAAAACCAAGTTTAGAGCCTTATGTCAAAAACTAGATATTCATCTTATTTGTGTAGTGGATCATATCCATACACACTATGCTTTAAAAGTATATCTTGTTTTTGTATTTGATGAGATTTTCCTTATGACAAAATGTCTACTTTGGGTTTTGGTAATTTCTTATATACATATCCTTTAACCAAAACAAGTTTAGTGCTTTATGTCAAAAACTAGATATTTCATCTTGATTGTGTGGTGGATCATATCCATACACACTTTGCTTTATAAGTTCAAAATATCTTGTTTTTGTATTTTGTGAAGTTATGGAAAAACAAGTTTTAGAAAAACATATTTTTAGAAAAAACAGTTTTTATTTTGATTGAAACTATTTTTCTGGATTTACTGTGAATTTCTGGGATTTTTATTAAGTTAAAAGACCAATCTTTAATCCCATTTTTCTGGTTCTGGCAGTTCTGATTTTTCAGAACTGACAGTGGCCGGTCGACCGGGTCGGTCGACCGGACGTGCACGGACGTGCACGCCAGTGTGCACTGGAGGATCGGCCGACCGGGCCGGTCGACCGCTCCAGAGAGCTTGCTCTCGGGAAACTTCGGTCGACCGCACCGGTCGACCGACAGAGAAGGAATTCTCTGCTCCAAGTGCTCGGTCGACCGAGCCGGTCGACCGGAGGCTGCAACGGTCGGATTTTGACCGTTGCCGGTCGACCGGGCCGGTCGACCGGAAGCTCTGACAGAGCCAACGGTCAGATTTTTCTGGCCTCTATAAAAGGGGGTTTTGTCATTGTTTTGAGCCAAGATTTTTGGAGACCTTAGAGCTAGTTTTTCCCAGTCTTTCTGAAGGGTTTTTCTCCACAAAATTAGAGTCAATACTTCCAATTAAAAGGAGAGTTTTATCAAAGAGTGTAAAAGAGATTTTCTTGTGTTTTTCACCAAAGATTCTTTCCTTGCTTTCTCACACAAAACACTTGAGCATCCATTGAGCTATTCATTCTATAGGAGTGTTATTGTGAGAGGATTTTAGGTGATCAAGAGTTGTGATCACCAAAGTTCATCTTTGTTCTTTGAGAAGGCGGACGGTTGTGTTCGCGGTTTGTTTCGGGTCCTAGTGAGGACTTGGTGTTGTTGGGTCCTAGTGAGGACTTGTAGCTTGAGGTGCGGCCTCGACGAGCCGGTGGGCTTGTGGTGTGTAAGGGACTTGGGAGTCCGAGGGCTTGTAGGTGTTGCGGCACCAAGGAGAGATCCGGTTGGATCGTGCATAGTGGAAATCCTTCGTGTGTCGAAGGCGGGGATGTAGAGCAAGTGTGCTCGAACCTCGAAACATACCCTTGTGTTTGCGATTGCTCACTCTTGCTCTCTTTCTCACTTAGTCTCTTTTATATCTTGCATTACTCACATTGTCTTTACTTTACATGCTTGATATACCCTTGTGCTTATATTGTTATATACTTGCGTGGGATTGCTTGTTAACACTAGTATTCAACCAAGAGAGCCAACGCGGCACCTCAACCCATTCAAGGGGAATCTAGAGGAGCTTGTCCAGAGCCTCGCAAGGGGAATTCGGCAACACTCTTGAGTTATACATAAGTGTTTAATTAGAAGAAGTTTAATTTGGTCATCTTAGTTTTAATTCCGCATTATTTGTTCATAAGTGACCATTAGATTAACCATCACCTATTCACCCCCCCCTCTAGGTGATCTTACAATTGGTATCAGAGCTAGTGCTCTTGATATTGGGTCTAACAACCTAAGAGTTAAAGATCCTCCTTTTAGGCTAATCACTTTATTTGTACACACACCATGGACTTTATGTCACCACCCACCTTTGATATTCTTAACATCCAAACTTGGAAGGTTAAGATGTCATTGTACCTCAAGGCCTTAGGAATTCATGTCTATCTTGCCACTACTAATAATGCATATTGTATAGATGGTAAGAATATTGAGGCTAATGCTAAAGCCCTTCATGCTCTTAAATGTACCCTAAATAATGACTATTTATCTAGGGTTTCTAACATTGAATCGGCTTTTGTAGTATGGAACACCCTCATCTCCCTTGGCGAGAAAGATCTATACTATGCGGGGAGCGATTCGGACGTTGGAAGCGACATCTCCAACGTATGCTATATGGTCCAAGGGGATAACCCCTTGAGGTAAACTCCGAATCCGATGATGAGGAAATGTCATATGATGAGCTCACTTCATTTTGCCAAACAATTCTTGAGAAATATGACATGATTAGAAAGAAAATAAAAATTTGAAAAAGAAAATTGATTGCATGCATATAGAACAAGATTCTTTTAAATCTAACATTGCATGCTTAGAAAAAGAGAATAATGATTTGAAAAAGAATTTTGATTGCATGCTAAGAGAGAATGATTCTTTTAAAACTAAAATAGCATGTATTGAAAAAGAAAACAATATTTTGAAAAATGAGAATGTTTCCCTTATGTCTAAATTAAATGATTTATGTGAAGGGAATATGTTTTTGAAAAATAAAATTGCTTTGGTGGAAACTCAAAAGGAAGTTGTTTTTCAAGAAAATATTACTTTGAAAAGAAAATTTGTTGAAAAAGAAAAAGAATTTGTTTCACAAAAGAAAAAGAAAAATGATCATATATCTCATCATGCTTTACATGCCACCACTAATGAGATTAAAGATTTGAAAAATAAAATGAATAATTTGAGTTCAACCTTGAACTCTTGTGCATTCAATCATTCTAAATTGGAGTCCTTGTTTTCAAAGAAACAAACTCCTTCCTCTCATGCACATCATCATGCTCATGCTTATGTTGCACAACATGATCACACTCCCACTCATAAGTATGCTAAGGTGTACATATGTACACATTGTGGCCGCAAAGGCCATTTAGCAAAATTTTGTTATGAAAGGTTAAATGTTCTTATTTTTGATAAAAATAAAAATGCTTGGGTTTCTTACAAGACTAACCCCATAGGACCCAAGAAAATATGGGTACCAAAATCCCCACCTTGTGTATTTGATGTAGGTGAGGAATCTCTCAAACGTGAGAGATTTGGTGCCTTGATGGTGAGTGCAATTGAACTAAAATGACACATACTTGGAGCACCGCTATCAAGGAATTTTGGTGGGTCAACCACCATGCTAGGAGCTTTGAAGTTGGTAACAATTTCTAAACTCCTATTTCATTTATGTACATACCTTTTAATTTCATGTATCATATAGCATGTTCATATTTTTTTTTGGTGCTTCTTGTGGCATTTACATGCTTAAATGTAGAATGTGTCAAAACTTGCATTTATACATATATGAATAGTGAACTACAATTGACTCATATATATTTGAACTTCATGCTCATTTGTATCCACTATATGCATGTGTATAGGCTAGTTTTGATGATTCGGTCATTTATACTTGTTATGCCTATCTTTGATCTTACTTCATGTATATGTGTGTTTAATTCAAAATCTAATAAATATACATGTATACCCCTTGAGTCATTTGCCTTCATGCAATATATATTGGACTCTTTTCATATTTGGGATATGTATGCATAATTGTTAGAATTGGATAAATCATACATATACCATGAAGATTAGTATTTTAAATAAATAATAATAAAAAAATGATTTTTCATGTTTTTGATTTGTACAACAAAATGTGATTTATGATCTTTTTGAGCTTGAATGACTATTTTCATAAAGCATTGCTAAATACAAAATACTTTATGAAAATATATGATTTGTTTTAAGATGAAAAATAAGATTTTCATGAGATTCATGCTTCACTTTCTATTTCATGAAAATACCATTTACATAACCTTTGAACACTCATCTTTTATGATAAAAGATAATTTTTGAGCTTTATGGACTATGAGTGCTTAAACTTGTATGTATTTAGTATAATTCATGAATAACATATGATTTCATGCTTGTGAAGGATCTTTAACTGGTTTTTCAAAAATTATTTATAAATAGTTATTTATTCTTCAAATTTGGTAGTGCTTAGACATAACTATTTTTAAACCTACCAATTTTGGTTATGAGTATATACATGACTTACAATGTTAATTTTACAATTGGTATATTACTCACATTTTGGTTCCTATATATGTATGCCCTAATTTTCAAATTGGTCTTATCTATTCACATACATATATATGATTTTCATGTGCTTGCTTTACAATTGATTTACATTCTTAAAAGCACAAAAAGTTTATGCTAAGTTAAGTTAACACCTTATATTAACTATGCGTAAGCTTATGAAAAATAAAAAGATTTTATTTTAGTTCTTTCATTTGGTATCAATATGCTTCAACTTCAAATTTGTTATATGATTACAATTGATATCAATATGTTTGAAACAAAAAATTTTTTTTGCAATGATAACTTGATATCACACATCTTCAAGTGCTATTTTCTATTGGTATCAAAATTACACATTATGATTGGTTCAAAATTTGTTTTATTGGGAAAAGTTCAAAATTTTGTTTTGATAAAGAAAAATTAAAAATGTTTTGTTTTGTATTTCCTATATGCAAGGAGAGCTTAACATCTCTCTTACATATAGATTCATGTTGAGTATATCATAAATTGAGGAGCTTAACATCTCTTCTTTATATGATATACGTGTGTAGGGGGAGCATCACATCTCCTTCTATGCATTACATAGTTGTGTTGTGTGAATTAGGGCTTCACATCCCTCTTTCATGCAATGCACATTGTAGGGAAGCTAACTTAACGTCTTCCTCTTCATGAATGTATATCGCATATAAATCTTTATTGGTTGATTTGTATACCCCTCCTTATTTCTTTGTTTTTGACAAAAAGGGGAGAAATTTTTTTTTGATTTGATTTTACTTTGAACCCTTTGTTGATGATTGACAAAAAGGGGGAGAAGTATTTGAGTATATATGCATGTTTTCTTTACTTAAGGGGGAGAAGTATTGTCTTCCTGTTAGTTATGCATATATGTTTTTTTGTATTGGTTTGCAAATAATAGGAGAAAAAGATTTGTTTTTGTGTTATCTCCATTCATTTGCATACATGTCATGTGCTTCATTGTCATATCTTTATCATTTATTTGATATGCATGAGTTAAGGGGGAGCTTCTTTGAAGCTTTACTTTAATCCATGCATATATAACTTCATGAGTTTTGTCATCATCAAAAAGGGGGAGATTGTTGGCCCAAAGGCCTATCACCCTAGTTTTGATGATGATCAACTCATGAAGTTATGATTACTAATGATCTTGTGTTTAATTAGTGACAGATTCTTTATCAAGATCTTAGTAGGTGTGGAGCTTCAACAAAGGATTTAAAGACAAGTTGGAAGCTAGCACCGGTTGATTCACGAGCCTATGCATCAAGAACACATCTAGAGATGAGCTCGGTGGATTGCATTTGGACCAAGTCAAGAAAATGAGAAGCCTTCAAGTGAAGAATTCAAGAAGATGAAGACTTGTGTCTAGGTATAAGATTTTTATTTGTTTTAGATAAAAATGTAAAGGATAGAATAGATTGGTGGATTGCTCAAGTCATATCACACACACACTCTTGATAGAATTGTTTTCATGATAAAAATTTCATTTCATAAAGAATTTTTAGTTAGAAAAAAACTCTTTCTTTTTGGTAAAAAGATTTTTCATTGGACAAAATACATGTCTTGGTTTTTGATGTTACCTATATACATATCTTTCAAAACCAAGTTTAGAGCCTTATGTCAAAAACTAGATATTCATCTTATTTGTGTAGTGATCATATCCATACACACTATGCTTTAAAAGTATATCTTGTTTTTGTATTTGATGAGATTTTCCTTATGACAAAATGTCTACTTTGGGTTTTGGTAATTTCTTATATACATATCCTTTAACCAAAACAAGTTTAGTGCTTTATGTCAAAAACTAGATATTTCATCTTGATTGTGTGGTGGATCATATCCATACACACTTTGCTTTATAAGTTCAAAATATCTTGTTTTTGTATTTTGTGAAGTTATGGAAAAACAAGTTTTAGAAAAACATATTTTAGAAAAATAGTTTTTATTTGATTGAAACTATTTTTCTGGATTTACTGTGAATTTCTGGGATTTTATTAAGTTAAAAGACCAATCTTTAATCCCATTTTTCTGGTTCTGGCAGTTCTGATTTTTCAGAACTGACAGTGGCCGGTCGACCGGGTCGGTCGACCGGACGTGCACGGACGTGCACGCCAGTGTGCACTGGAGGATCGGCCGACCGGGCCGGTCGACCGCTCCAGAGAGCTTGCTCTCGGGAAACTTCGGTCGACCGCACCGGTCGACCGACAGAGAAGGAATTCTCTGCTCCAAGTGCTCGGTCGACCGAGCCGGTCGACCGGAGGCTGCAACGGTCGGATTTTGACCGTTGCCGGTCGACCGGGCCGGTCGACCGGAAGCTCTGACAGAGCCCAACGGTCAGATTTTTCTGGCCTCTATAAAAGGGGGTTTTGTCATTGTTTGAGCCAAGATTTTTGGAGACCTTAGAGCTAGTTTTTCCCAGTCTTTCTGAAGGGTTTTTCTCCACAAAATTAGAGTCAATACTTCCAATTAAAAGGAGAGTTTTATCAAAGAGTGTAAAAGAGATTTTCTTGTGTTTTTTCACCAAAGATTCTTTCCTTGCTTTCTCACACAAACACTTGAGCATCCATTGAGCTATTCATTCTATAGGAGTGTTATTGTGAGAGGATTTTAGGTGATCAAGAGTTGTGATCACCAAAGTTCATCTTTGTTCTTTGAGAAGGCGGACGGTTGTGTTCGCGGTTTGTTTCGGGTCCTAGTGAGGACTTGGTGTTGTTGGGTCCTAGTGAGGACTTGTAGCTTGAGGTGCGGCCTCGACGAGCCGGTGGGCTTGTGGTGTGTAAGGGACTTGGGAGTCCGAGGGCTTGTAGGTGTTGCGGCACCAAGGAGAGATCCGGTTGGATCGTGCATAGTGGAAATCCTTCGTGTGTCGAAGGCGGGGATGTAGAGCAAGTGTGCTCGAACCTCGAAACATACCCTTGTGTTTGCGATTGCTCACTCTTGCTCTCTTTCTCACTTAGTCTCTTTTATATCTTGCATTACTCACATTGTCTTTACTTTACATGCTTGATATACCCTTGTGCTTATATTGTTATATACTTGCGTGGGATTGCTTGTTAACACTAGTATTCAACCAAGAGAGCCAACGCGGCACCTCAACCCATTCAAGGGAATCTAGAGGAGCTTGTCCAGAGCCTCGCAAGGGGAATTCGGCAACACTCTTGAGTTATACATAAGTGTTTAATTAGAAGAAGTTTAATTTGGTCATCTTAGTTTTAATTCCGCATTATTTGTTCATAAGTGACCATTAGATTAACCATCACCTATTCACCCCCCCCTCTAGGTGATCTACAATGGTATCAGAGCTAGTGCTCTTGATATTGGGTCTAACAACCTAAGAGTTAAAGATCCTCCTTTTAGGCTAATCACTTTATTTGTACACACACCATGGACTTTATGTCACCACCCACCTTTGATATTCTTAACATCCAAACTTGGAAGGTTAAGATGTCATTGTACCTCAAGGCCTTAGGAATTCATGTCTATCTTGCCACTACTAATAATGCATATTGTATAGATGGTAAGAATATTGAGGCTAATGCTAAAGCCCTTCATGCTCTTAAATGTACCCTAAATAATGACTATTTATCTAGGGTTTCTACATTGAATCGGCTTTTGTAGTATGGAACACCCTCATCTCCCTTGGCGAGAAAGATCTATACTATGCGGGAGCGATTCGGACGTTGGAAGCGACATCTCCAACGTATGCTATATGGTCCAAGGGGATAACCCCTTGAGGTAAACTCCGAATCCGATGATGAGGAAATGTCATATGATGAGCTCACTTCATTTTGCCAAACAATTCTTGAGAAATATGACATGATTAAGAAAGAAAATAAAAATTTGAAAAAGAAAATTGATTGCATGCATATAGAACAAGATTCTTTTAAATCTAACATTGCATGCTTAGAAAAAAGAGAATAATGATTTGAAAAAGAATTTTGATTGCATGCTAAGAGAGAATGATTCTTTTAAAACTAAAATAGCATGTATTGAAAAAGAAAACAATATTTTGAAAAATGAGAATGTTTCACTTATGTCTAAATTAAATGATTTATGTGAAGGGAATATGTTTTTGAAAAATAAAATTGCTTTGGTGGAAACTCAAAAGGAAGTTGTTTTTCAAGAAAATATTACTTTGAAAAGAAAATTTGTTGAAAAAGAAAAAGAATTTGTTTCACAAAAGAAAAAGAAAAATGATCATATATCTCATCATGCTTTACATGCCACCACTAATGAGATTAAAGATTTGAAAAATAAAATGAATAATTTGAGTTCAACCTTGAACTCTTGTGCATTCAATCATTCTAAATTGGAGTCCTTGTTTTCAAAGAAACAAACTCCTTCCTCTCATGCACATCATCATGCTCATGCTTATGTTGCACAACATGATCACACTCCCACTCATAAGTATGCTAAGGTGTACATATGTACACATTGTGGCCGCAAAGGCCATTTAGCAAAATTTTGTTATGAAAGGTTAAATGTTCTTATTTTTGATAAAAATAAAATGCTTGGGTTTCTTACAAGACTAACCCCATAGGACCCAAGAAAATATGGGTACCAAAATCCCCACCTTGTGTATTTGATGTAGGTGAGGAATCTCTCAAAACGTGAGAGATTTGGTGCCTTGATGGTGAGTGCAATTGAACTAAAATGACACATACTTGGAGCACGCTATCAAGGAATTTTGGTGGGTCAACCACCATGCTAGGAGCTTTGAAGTTGGTAACAATTTCTAAACTCCTATTTCATTTATGTACATACCTTTTAATTTCATGTATCATATAGCATGTTCATATTTTTTTTTGGGTGCTTCTTGTGGCATTTACATGCTTAAATGTAGAATGTGTCAAAACTTGCATTTATACATATATGAATAGTGAACTACAATTGACTCATATATATTTGAACTTCATGCTCATTTGTATCCACTATATGCATGTGTATAGGCTAGTTTTGATGATTCGGTCATTTATACTTGTTATGCCTATCTTTGATCTTACTTCATGTATATGTGTGTTTAATTCAAAATCTAATAAATATACATGTATACCCCTTGAGTCATTTGCCTTCATGCAATATATATTGGACTCTTTTCATATTTGGGATATGTATGCATAATTGTTAGAATTGGATAAATCATACATATACCATGAAGATTAGTATTTTAAATAAATAATAATAAAAAAATGATTTTTCATGTTTTTGATTTGTACAACAAAATGTGATTTATGATCTTTTTGAGCTTGAATGACTATTTTCATAAAGCATTGCTAAATACAAAATACTTTATGAAAAATATATGATTGTTTTAAGATGAAAAATAAGATTTTCATGAGATTCATGCTTCACTTTCTATTTTCATGAAAATACCATTTACATAACCTTTGAACACTCATCTTTTATGATAAAAGATAATTTTTGAGCTTTATGGACTATGAGTGCTTAAACTTGTATGTATTTAGTATAATTCATGAATAACATATGATTTCATGCTTGTGAAGGATCTTTAACTGGTTTTTCAAAAATTATTTATAACTAGTTATTTATTCTTCAAATTTGGTAGTGCTTAGACATAACTATTTTTAAAACCTACCAATTTTTGGTTATGAGTATATACACGACTTACAATGTTAATTTTACAATTGGTATATTACTCACATTTTGGTTCCTATATATGTATGCCCTAATTTTCAAATTGGTCTTATCTATTCACATACATATATATGATTTTCATGTGCTTGCTTTACAATTGATTTACATTCTTAAAAGCACAAAAAGTTTATGCTAAGTTAAGTTAACACCTTATATTAACTATGCGTAAGCTTATGAAAATAAAAAGATTTTATTTTAGTTCTTTCATTTGGTATCAATATGCTTCAACTTCAAATTTGTTATATGATTACAATTGATATCAATATGTTTGAAACAAAAAATTTTTTGCAATGATAACTTGATATCACACATCTTCAAGTGCTATTTTCTATTGGTATCAAAATTACAAATTATGATTGGTTCAAAATTTGTTTTATTGGGAAAGTTCAAAAATTTTGTTTTGATAAAGAAAAAATAAAAATGTTTTGTTTTGTATTTCCTATATGCAAGGAGAGCTTAACATCTCTCTTACATATAGATTCATGTTGAGTATATATAAATTGAGGAGCTTAACATCTCTTCTTTATATGATATACGTGTGTAGGGGGAGCATCACATCTCCTTCTATGCATTACATAGTTGTGTTGTGTGAATTAGGGCTTCACATCCCTCTTTCATGCAATGCACATTGTAGGGAAGCTAACTTAACGTCTTCCTCTTCATGAATGTATATCGCATATAAATCTTTATTGGTTGATTTGTATACCCCTCCTTATTCTTTGTTTTTGACAAAAAGGGGAGAAAATTTTTTTGATTTGATTTTACTTTGAACCCTTTGTTGATGATTGACAAAAAGGGGGAGAAGTATTGAGTATATATGCATGTTTTCTTTACTTAAGGGGGAGAAGTATTTGTCTTCCTGTTAGTTATGCATATATGTTTTTTTGTATTGGTTTGCAAATAATAGGAGAAAAGATTTGTTTTTGTGTTATCTCCATTCATTTGCATACATGTCATGTGCTTCATTGTCATATCTTTATCATTTATTTGATATGCATGAGTTAAGGGGGAGCTTCTTTGAAGCTTTACTTTAATCCATGCATATATAACTTCATGAGTTTTGTCATCATCAAAAAGGGGGAGATTGTTGGCCCAAAGGCCTATCACCCTAGTTTTGATGATGATCAACTCATGAAGTTATGATTACTAATGATCTTGTGTTTAATTAGTGACAGATTCTTTATCAAGATCTTAGTAGGTGTGGAGCTTCAACAAAGGATTTAAAGACAAGTGGAAGCTAGCACCGGTGATTCACGAGCCTATGCATCAAGAACACATATAGAGATGAGCTCGGTGGATTGCATTTGGACCAAGTCAAGAAATGAGAAGCCTTCAAGTGAAGAATTCAAGAAGATGAAGACTTGTGTCTAGGTATAAGATTTTTATTTGTTTTAGATAAAAATGTAAAGGATAGAATAGATTGGTGGATTGCTCAAGTCATATCACACACACACTCTGATAGAGTTTTCATGATAAAATTTCATTTCATAAAGAATTTTTAGTTAGAAAAAAACTCTTTCTTTTTGGTAAAAAGATTTTTCATTGGACAAAATACATGTCTTGGTTTTTGATGTTACCTATATACATATCTTTCAAAACCAAGTTTAGAGCCTTATGTCAAAAACTAGATATTCATCTATTTGTGTAGTGGATCATATCCATACACACTATGCTTTAAAAGTATATCTTGTTTTTGTATTTGATGAGATTTTCCTTATGACAAAATGTCTACTTTGGGTTTTGGTAATTTCTTATATACATATCCTTTAACCAAAACAAGTTTAGTGCTTTATGTCAAAAACTAGATATTTCATCTTGATTGTGTGGTGGATCATATCCATACACACTTTGCTTTATAAGTTCAAAATATCTTGTTTTTGTATTTTGTGAAGTTATGGAAAAACAAGTTTTAGAAAAACATATTTTAGAAAAACAGTTTTTATTTTGATTGAAACTATTTTTCTGGATTTACTGTGAATTTCTGGGATTTTTATTAAGTTAAAAGACCAATCTTTAATCCCATTTTTCTGGTTCTGGCAGTTCTGATTTTTCAGAACTGACAGTGGCCGGTCGACCGGGTCGGTCGACCGGACGTGCACGGACGTGCACGCCAGTGTGCACTGGAGGATCGGCCGACCGGCCGGTCGACCGCTCCAGAGAGCTTGCTCTCGGGAAACTTCGGTCGACCGCACCGGTCGACCGACAGAGAAGGAATTCTCTGCTCCAAGTGCTCGGTCGACCGAGCCGGTCGACCGGAGGCTGCAACGGTCGGATTTTGACCGTTGCCGGTCGACCGGGCGGTCGACCGGAAGCTCTGACAGAGCCCAACGGTCAGATTTTTCTGGCCTCTATAAAAAGGGGGTTTTGTCATTGTTTTGAGCCAAGATTTGGAGACCTTAGAGCTAGTTTTTCCAGTCTTTCTGAAGGGTTTTTCTCCACAAAATTAGAGTCAATACTTCCAATTAAAAGGAGAGTTTTATCAAAGAGTGTAAAAGAGATTTTCTTGTGTTTTTCACCAAAGATTCTTTCCTTGCTTTCTCACACAAACACTTGAGCATCCATTGAGCTATTCATTCTATAGGAGTGTTATTGTGAGAGGATTTTAGGTGATCAAGAGTTGTGATCACCAAAGTTCATCTTTGTTCTTTGAGAAGGCGGACGGTTGTGTTCGCGGTTTGTTTCGGGTCCTAGTGAGGACTTGGTGTTGTTGGGTCTAGTGAGGACTTGTAGCTTGAGGTGCGGCCTCGACGAGCGGTGGGCTTGTGGTGTGTAAGGGACTTGGGAGTCCGAGGGCTTGTAGGTGTTGCGGCACCAAGGAGAGATCCGGTTGGATCGTGCATAGTGGAAATCCTTCGTGTGTCGAAGGCGGGGATGTAGAGCAAGTGTGCTCGAACCTCGAAACATACCCTTGTGTTTGCGATTGCTCACTCTTGCTCTCTTCTCACTTAGTCTTTTATATCTTGCATTACTTACATTGTCTTTACTTTACATGCTTGATATACCCTTGTGCTTATATTGTTATATACTTGCGTGGGATTGCTTGTTAACACTAGTATTCAACCAAGAGAGCCAACGCGGCACCTCAACCCATTCAAGGGGAATCTAGAGGAGCTTGTCCAGAGCCTCGCAAGGGGAATTCGGCAACACTCTTGAGTATACATAAGTGTTTAATTAAAAGAAGTTTAATTTGGTCATCTTAGTTTAATTCCGCATTATTTGTTCATAAGTGACCATTAGATTAGCCATCACCTATTCACCCCCCCCCCCTCTAGGTGATCTTACAATTGGTATCAGAGCTAGTGCTCTTGATATTGGGTCTAACAACCTAAGAGTTAAAGATCCTCCTTTTAGGCTAATCACTTTATTTGTACACACACCATGGACTTTATGTCACCACCCACCTTTGATATTCTTAACATCCAAACTTGGAAGGTTAAGATGTCATTGTACCTCAAGGCCTTAGGAATTCATGTCTATCTTGCCACTACTAAATGCATATTGTATAGATGGTAAGAATATTGAGGCTAATGCTAAAGCCCTTCATGCTCTTAAATGTACCCTAAATAATGACTATTTATCTAGGGTTTCTAACATTGAATCGCTTTTGTAGTATGGAACATCATCACCTCCCTTGGCGAGAAAGATCTATACTATGGGGAGCGATTCGGACGTTGGAAGCGACATCTCCAACGTATGCTATATGGTCCAAGGGGATAACCCCCTTGAGGTAAACTCCGAATCCGATGATGAGGACATGTCATATGATGAGCTACTTCATTTTGCCAAACAATTCTTGAGAAATATGACATGATTAAGAAAGAAAATAAAAATTTGAAAAAGAAAATTGATTGCATGCATATAAGGAACAAGATTCTTTTAAATCTAAACATTGCATGCTTAGAAAAAGAGAATAATGATTTGAAAAAGAATTTGATTGCATGCTAAGAGAGAATGATTCTTTTAAAACTAAAATAGCATGTTTGAAAAAGAAAACAATATTTTGAAAAATGAGAATGTTTCCTTATGTCTAAATTGAATGATTTATGTGAAGGGAATATGTTTTTGAAAAATAAATTGCTTTGGTGGAAACTCAAAAGGAAGTTGTTTTCAAGAAAATATTACTTTGAAAGAAAATTGTTGAAAAAGAAAAGAATTTGTTTCACAAAAGAAAAA
>JAVJIF010015562.1:0-102100 GCA_038442645.1 Agave tequilana
GCAATATGGTCGAAAAAATTTGGGACACGTATCTGGGTACGTATCTCGGGCACGGGGTGCTACAATCTACCCATCTAACAAAAATTTCGTCCTCGAAATTTCTATAAGGAAAGAGATGAACATGGAAATAAAGAATTGATAAGACAAGAGATGGAGTATAAGATTATTACCACTCAAGGCTCGAACAGATGCGGGTAACGGTCACGAATGACGTCTTCCCGCTCCCAAGTTGCTTCTCCCGACTATGCCTGTTCCATGAAACTAGCACCAACGGGATGGTTCGGTCCTTCAGGGTCTTGACACTTCTGTCCACAATAGCCATTGGTTGCTCAGTATATGACAAATCTGGCTGCAACTCCAACTCTGAATAATCCAATACATGGCTCTCGTCCTGATGTATCTCCTCAGCTGTGACACATGGAACACATTGTGCACTCCTTCCAGTGATGGCGGTAGTGCCAATCTGTAGGCCACTTCTCCTACTCGATCTAATATCTCAAACGGGCCTATATACCTCGGACTCAGCTTCCCACGTGCACCAAACCTGATCACTCCCTTGGTCGGAGATATCTTCAGAAACACATGCTCTCCCACCTGAACTCCAACGGTCTTCTATTGGAATCTGCCCAACTCTTCTGCCTGTCCTGGGCTGCACTAAGGTGCTCTTGGATGGTCCTGATCTTGTCCATTGCCTGTACTATCACATCTGGTCCCAAATGCCTTCTCTCACCAATTTCATCCCAACACAATGGTGATCTACATCTCCTGCCGTACAGGGCTTCGAAAGGAGCCATCTTGATGCTTGCCTGATAGCTGTTATTGTAGGAAAACTCTGCCAAATGTAGATGGTCTTCCCACGATCCTTTGAAGTCTATCATACAATCCCTCAACATGTCTTCTAGGATCTGAATGGTCCGTTCGGACTGCCCGTCTGTCTCAGGATGATAAGATGTGCTGAACTTCAGACGGGTCCCCAAACTCTCTTGAAGGCTCTCCCAGAAGTGAGATCTGAACCTCGTGTCTCTATCCGACACGATAATCACAGGAACTCCATGCAGTCGAACAATCTCCCTCATGTACTTATCTGCTAGGAGCTCCGTAGATTGTCCCACTCTGAAGGGTATGAAATGTGCTGGCTTAGTGAGACGGTCAACAACTACCCATACTGCATTGTTCCCCTTTGGACTGCGAGCTAGAGCGGTGACAAAATCCATAGTAATATGCTCCCACTTCCATTCTGGTATTGGCAAAGGCTGTAGTAATCCAGCTGGTCTCTGATGTTCAGCCTTCACTTGCTGACACACTAGACACTTTGCCACATATTGTGTGCGATCTCCCTCTTCATCGCATTCCACCAAAATGTTGCTTCAAATCCTGATACATCTTAGTTCCTCCAGGTGTATAGAGTAAGCTGAGCTGTGGGCCTCAACTAAGATCTTCTGTCTAATCTCCCCCTGAGGCACACAAATTCTGCCCCTGAAATAGAGTGCACCATCAGGATGTATGCAAACATTTGACCTCAGCCCTGCTTCCACTTGCTCTCTGAATTTCAGCAATCTGGGATCTTCTCTCTGAGCTTCTCTGATCTCTCCCATCAGTGTCGGCTGGATCTGAAATGCCATCAACTGTACGGATCCACTGGTCCTTCGAATCACCATCAAATCTAGCCGTCTCATCTCCTTGAGTAACTCCTCCTGCTGAGTGAGCAACATAACCATGTTAGCTTCAGGTCTTCTACTCAGGGCATCTGCACAACATTAACCTTGCCAGGATGGTACTGCAGATCTATATCATAATCTGCCATTAGCTCAAGCCATCGCCTCTGCCTCATATTCAACTCCTTCTGAGTGAAAATGTACTTCAGGCTCTTGTGATCAGTGTAAATCAACACTCGGTCACCAAGCAGGTAATGCCTCCAAATCTTCAACGCAAAGATCACAGCTGCCAGCTCTAGATCATGCGTTGGGTAGTTCTTCTCATGCAGCTTTAATTGTCTGGATGCATAAGCCAACACATGTTCATGCTGCATCAATACGCATCCAAGACCCTTCCCTGAGGCATCACTGTATACCACCATTCCTCCAGTCCCTGAGGGTGTCTTCAAGATTGGAGCTGAAATCAACTTGTTCTTCAACTCCTCAAAAGCATACGCACACTCCTCAGTCCATATGTACTTCTCCTCCTTCCTGGTCAGCTTGGTCAATGGAGCTGCAATCTTCGAGAAGTTCTGCACGAACCTCCGATAATATCCAGCTAGTCCGATGAAGCTCCTAATCTCTGTCACGGACTTCGGAGTCGGCCAATCCTTCACCGCCTGAATTTGCTGGGATCCACCGAGATTCCTTCCTTAGAAACAATATGGCCCAAGAATGCTATACTCTCCAGCCAGAACTCACACTTGCTAAGTTTGGCGTGAAGCTGCTCAAGTCGGAGAGTCTGCACACAACCCTCAGATGCTCCGCATGCTCCTCTTCATTCTTGAATAGACCAAGATATCATCAATGAACACCAATACAAACTTATCCAGATAGGGTGAGAAGATTCTATTCATCAAGTCCATAAAGACTGCTGGGGCATTTGTAACTCCAAAGGGCATAACTAAGAACTCGTAATGACCATAACGAGTCCTAAATGCCGTCTTCTGGATATCTTCCTTCTTCACCTTCAACTGATGGTACCCCGACTGCAAATCTAACTTCGAGAACACTTGACCCCATGAAGTTGATCAAAGAGATCATCAATCCTCGGCAAAGGGTACTTGTTCTTGATGGTGACTTTGTTCAACTCTCTGTAATCAATACGCAACCTCTTGCCACCATCCTTCTTATTTGCCAACAGCACTGGTGCTCCCCACGGTGAAGTACTCGGTCTAATCAGACCCTTGCTCGAATACTCCAGCAGTTGCTCCTTCAATATAGCCAATTCTGTTGGCGCCATCCCGTACGGTGCTTTAGAGATGGGAGTCGCTCCTGGAATAAGATCAATAGAGAATTCCACAACTCTGTCAGGTGGAAGTCCTGATATCTCCTCAATATATTCAGAATTCATTCCACACTGACACTGTCTTCTTCTCCTCAGCAGTGGCACACTCCAGTTGATCTTCCTTCCGGAGGGACTTGCGCTCTCCAATGAACTGAAACTCCGGTTCGTGTGGAATCCTGAAGATCACCTTCTTGTTCCGACAGTCGATCACCGCATGATACTTGCTGAGCCAAGTCATGCCTAGGATCACATCGTACCCTCCAGTGTCCAGTACGAACATGTCGGCTTCAACTTCCTACCACATAACTCCACATTACACGCCTTGCAAATCTTGTTAGTAATGACAACCCCATTCTCCGTACTAATTTCCCACTGGTCACCCATACATACTAGGGTACAGAATGCAAGGCAATAAATCTACTCGATATGAAGTAATGTGATGCACTAGAGTCAAAAAGTGATAAGAATGGAACTGAGTGGACCAAAATTGTACCTGCCATTACTTCTCTAGATGCCTCGGCTTCCTCTGCTGTCAAGTTGTAGGCCTGGCCTCTCCCGCGGCCTACTCCAGTCCTGGGTCCCCTCTGAGCCTGACCCAAGTCCGCGCTGGGGAGGAAGTGGAGCTCCTCTGCCTGGAGGTCTTGGATTCCTCCTCATCGGTGGTGCTGAAAGTGCTGGGGGAGCTGCTCGAGCTGGAGGTACTGGTGGTGCCACTCGTGCTGGAAGTGCTGGTGGTGCTGGAGCTTCTTGAATGGACACTCTCCCACTGAGTGGTTGCTGGATCCGCATGCCAAACACAGTCCATTGGCCATACGGCAGTTCCGCTGATTGTGTCCAGGTTTCTGGCAGTACCCACACACAAGCTGCTGAGCGAGGCCGAAAAGGCCGCTTGGCTACTGGGGCACCAAAAGATCTGACTGGATCCCCCTATGCACCTGCTGGAACTGGCACTTCATAGGTTTGTGCTGCAGCTCAACTCTCCTCTTCTTCTCCAATCCCTGCTCCACATCACGGGCAATAGAAAGAACTTGAGAGTATGTCTTCAGCTGGTGGGGTATAAGCAACATCTGGATATCCACCCTCAGTCCTTGCTGAAACCTGCTAGCTCTCTTCTCCTCGTCGGCTACCATATACGGTGCAAACCGACTAAGTCTCAGAAATTCAGCAGCTTACTCATCCACCGATCGATTCCACTGCTGCAGCTTGATAAAATGCTCCTCCATCTCCTTCTGAGCAGTTGTAGGGAAAACCTCTCATAGAAGCCCTTCGAGAACTGGTCCCAAGAGATAGGCTTCTCCAGCCTCGCCTCTTCGGCTAGCCACCAAGTCCTCGCTACATCCTTCAGCTGGATCTTGGCCACTTCTACCTGATTCTCACCAGGAATTCTGGCCGCCTTCAGGAGATCGGTCATGTCGATCAACTACTGCTCTGCATCCAGGGGCTTCTCCGTGCCCGAGAATTCTGCCGGCTGCAGCCTCCTAAAATCTGATATAGTACCCGGCCTCTGCTCCCGGGATGCAGTCAGCAATCCTTGTCGTAAGAGCTCTGTCTGCTGCTGCTGGCTATTCATCATCCCCTGGAGTATCCTCATCATGTCGTTCTCCCGTTCGGACCTTCACGGGAAGTGCCGGGACCGTTACGTATCCCCCGTCTCTCCATATTCGAGCCGACTGAAAAGATGACAGAATATGAGATTTCAGGAATCAAGCGATAGATTTCAAGAAAGAATAGATAACTTCGTACTTATGATTGGAATGTATAACAAAGACTCATGTGACTCAGCCACAAATTAATCCAACATTAATTTGCGGACTGGCTGTATTGAAGGTGTGAGAGCCTAGGCTCTGATACCAACCTGTGACGCCCCGATCCTGGCGGGTACGGAGACGCCACTACGACGTACATACGTAGGGCGATGATACCATCACGTATGTACGCTAAGCATCAATACAACACAACAAATAGATCAGAGTGCGGAAATACGTGGTATTATACATTCCAACCCAAAATAGTACAAGTACTTAGTCATCACAAAATAGTGACATAATATTACATCAATATTACATCACTAGATAGTACAAGAGTAGACTGTAGAGGATACAAAAGATAAACTCATGAGCTAGAACGGGAATCTCGCGTACGGGGGAAAGACTGGACGGAGCTACTGCTGATCCGCCTGCTCCTCGAAGTAGGCCTGATCCTCAGTTGATGGGTCCACCTCGGTCCAAGCTGCTACATCTGGACATACAAATCCAGGATTGTTAGTGGGCAACCCAGCGAGTACAAGAAAAACCCAATGGTAAGTATAATAAATAGCAAGTGCATCATGTCAAGTATAATGTACCCAAATCAATAAGCATGAAATAATCACAATAAATAGTGAAGTATGAAGATAACATTAGCATTTATATGGCATGAAATAAAAGCATGTATAGCAGGTCAAATGTCATGTAATCAAATTAGGAAGCATGGAATGACTACAATAAATGACGAGTATGGAAATGACACAAAAATTCATGTAGCGTGAAGTCAATTATCAAGTTATTATTAACTCGCTCAATTTGTATGTTTCGGTATATAACCGGTGCCATATACTTCTGCATACAAATCTAGCGAGTTTGTTATTGGAAATTGATGGGGAACGACGAACCATGTTTAGAATGGGTCCCGTGCATGCCCGGGACAACGGTCCAGGAGTATCCGGTACTGAGCCGGAACGTACCGCTAGGCACCGGACTTACTATATGCCCGAAGGTCTTAGTATACGCCCGAACAGGAATAGAGTGTCACCGTTCCCCACAGGATATACCTAGGGGATTATAGCACACCCGGATAGGCAGGCAAGGGGGTAGGGGTGCCAGTACACCCCTCAGAAATGCCTGATGGCCTCCAGGTCGAATCCTATAAGAAGTTGTACAACATATGTATGGCCACCATAAACACAGAAGCTATATCGATACCCATCAATTTTCTCCATCCCGGTGTAAGTTGTTTAAATATAACAGAGTCTCAAATAATAATGTTCACAGGGTATTCACAAATGTACAATATCCATGGTTATCCTATTACGGGGGTCAACAGGAGTATAATATCAGGAGTAATGTCAGGAGCGTCCCTATTTCAGGGTTAAAGTATACAAGAGTACAGGAGTTCAGGAGTACCAAATATCTGGTAATAATATAATAGTCATGCCAAGTCCCCGTAAAAGTGATAGTCATGAATACGTCATATAATCAGGTATCATGGGTGGTAGTGTCCGGTCAAGAGTCTGATTTCAGGTCCAGGTATTTGTACCACATGAAAGCATAGCATATACCGTGTGCCAAGAGCAGGTGTCAAGTACGACATATCAAGTATCGGTGTCTAATATCAAGTGATAAGTGTAGCATGGCAAGTACCAGTGTCGGGTATCATATGTCAAATATAGCATGGCAAGTACCAGTATCGGGTATCACAGATCACATATAGCATGACAAGTATCAGTATCAGGTGTCACACATCACATATAGCATGGCAAGTATCAGTGTCAAATATAGCATGGCAAATATCGGTGTCAAATACCGTGTGTCGGTGTAAATACCAAGTGTCGGTGTCATAAATCATATATCAGGTGTAACATGCCAAGTGTCGGTGTAATTACCGTATATCGGTGTCATAAATCGTATATCAAGCATAACATGTCGGGTAAATACCGAGTGCAACATCATATATTAACTCGCATAGCATGATATCATGTATTAAATTTACGGTAACAAGTGCTAAGCATGCTAACATATCCATATATCAATTCCATGCTTAAAATACAAGAGTGTTTTATTTTAGGTGTATTAAAAGTACTCGCCTGAAACCGGGGTAAAATACCGGTTAAAAGTCCAGAAATCGGCGAACCGTAAGCGCAAGTCACTAGCCCAAAGTTATATATATTTATAAATATTTATATGAATATTAGAGAGGGAATGAGAGAGGAGAGAGAGGATAGAGAAAGTTGTAGGAAGGAGAGAGAGAAAGAGAAAGAGATAGAAAATATGGTGTATTTTGAAATGAATTAGGATTTAAAGGAAAGGGGTATTGGGTGTAAATATAGGGAAGTAGTTTTAGGAATGAGGTGGGGGTATTTAGGGAATTAGGAATTGTTAGTTTTTATTTAGGGAAATAAAGGGAAAGAGATGAAAGGAAAGAAAGAAAAGAAGAAAGAAAGGAAGAAGGAGGAGGGGAGGGGGTTGGCCGGCCGACCACTGCCGGCGCCGGCGCCGCCGCAGGGGTGGAGGGCGGCGCGCGCGCGCCCGGGGTGGAGAGGGGGAGGTGGGTTGCTTTGTTGTTGTTGTTGTTTTGATGGTGGTGGTGGTGGTTGTGGTGGTGGTGGTGATGTTTGGTGGTGTTGGGGAGTTGGAGAAGGAGGAGGAGATGGTGATGGGTTGGTTGGAGTGGAGGAATTTGTGGAGGAGGTGGTGAATTTTGGAGAAGATGTGGTTTGTATTGGTGATGGGTTTTTGTGGAATTGAAGAGAAGGAGATGGAATTTGAGGTTGATGGAAGTGTGGAAGGGTGGTGGAGTGAGGGGGGTGCGACGGCGGCGGCTTGGGCGTGGTGGGCCGGTGGTGGAGATGGTGGAGGCGGCGGTTGTGAAGGGTGCGTTGGTGGGTTTGTTATGAAGGAGATGAAGTGGGAATAAAAATGAAAAAGGAAAAATAAGTTGTTTAAATAGAAGGGGGGAAGGAAATTGGAATGCTGGAAAAAGAGGGGAAAATGGAGATGATTAATGGTGATGGAGGGGGGGATGGGCTGCAGCAGCAGCCCATCATGCCTATAACTGCTGCTGCAGTGGAGGAGGCACAGGGTATGGAGGGGGGAAGTCAAAGGGGGGAGAAGAAAAGAAAGAAAAAGAAAGGAATTAAAGAAAGGAGAAAAAAAAGAAAAAAATAACTTATTTTTTTTATTATTAAATAAATTATTTATTAAAATTTTTGGAAGTACAAAGTAGTGGAGTAGGGAAAAAGAAAGTACGAAAAGATAAGACCAGAAATAAATATTATTATTTTAATAAGGCAAAAATTTGACTATTTCAGAATTGTTCCAAAAAATTCTCAAAAATAGCAAATATTATTCTAAGATACTCAGTGAAATCAGATTCAAAAAATATAATATAATTTTCAAAATAAAAATCCTGGAATCTTTCGGTGATACTGGCCAACACCAGAATCGGTCAAATTTTGATAAATTTAGAAAAATCCCAAAAATTGTTTTAAGATAGAAAAATGAAATTCTAAGATGTACTGTGAAAACTGTTTTTGAAAATTTAATCCCATTTGAAAACTAAAAATCCGGGAATCAGTCAGCGATGTCGACCGACAACGGTTTTGGAGATTTTGCAGAAAATTTCGAAAAATTCCAAAAAATCATGAAAAATCTAAAATATTAGAAAACAGTCTCTGAAACTGAAATCGGTCAAATCGGACTATCAAAAGTCAAATCGGGCTACTGACTTGTATCGGGTTCCTGGTCTGGGTCAGGGTTTACTCTGGTCTGAGACTCCAGATCTGATACTAAATGAACTAAGTAATCACAACCCATGAATACATACAGGAAGAAAATTGAGCAATATGGT
This sequence comes from Agave tequilana, assembly GCA_038442645.1. Lineage (NCBI taxonomy): Eukaryota > Viridiplantae > Streptophyta > Magnoliopsida > Asparagales > Asparagaceae > Agave > Agave tequilana. Next base: position 8,587 of record JAVJIF010015562.1, read on the forward strand.
CGAAAAAATTTGGGACACGTATCTGGGTACGTATCCCGGGCACGGGGTGCTACAATTTATTTAGATAATAAGCATGGTAATGTGGCAATATGTATGCAATATATATGACCGATCAGTTGCCCTCAGTGTAGCAGAACAGGAATGTCAGGAGTAATTGTTGTGTCACAACGATCATATACAGGTGATGAATAGGATAACTTAATCATACAATAATAACAATCGGTGTCACCTGTTATTCTCCAGTATCTCATACCACTGGCAGTTCACACCGATCTGCACTCCGGTAGAACCCAATCCGAACTCTGATGTACGAACACCATTATTCGGGTGAAGAAGTGATTCAATAATACCCGCTCCTGACTTTATTATTGTTTGGTAATTAAGTTATATCTGATGCAGGGTCATTTGTTGAGTCACAAGCATGCTGATAAAATCAGTAAACAAGAGGTCAGGAAATCCAGTATAGCAACCTAGAATCATATATAATAAAGCAGAATATCCAGCTTAAGTCATGCAATATGAATTGTTGGATTATAATAACGGGGCAAGTCATGGGCAGAGTAAGTTAATATGCGACAATTATGGTTATCCAATAATAACATCAGTATTGTCTAATATTTCAATCATTCCCTACCAGTCTCTCACATCACTAGTAGTCCATACTAGGATGTGTACTCCAGTAGAACTTTTTTAGATCTGATATATGAGTATCAGAACCCGAACGAAGGAGAGACTAAATATCCCACGTTTCTAATATTGTTATTGTTACGTGTCAGGTGTTGGGTCAGGAGGGCAGGAAAACCACAGACGCGGTAGTGGATACCTAGAGGTGGCCCCCACGGATACCAAGAGATGACCCCCACCAGTGTGTGGTGTGGCACTTTTCTTTGTGTGGCACTTAGCTCCACACCATATGCATTCCGGATAATAGGTGCTAAGAGGAGGCGATGTGGATACCTAGAGGTGGTCCCCACCACATGGGTGGTGTAACACTTTTCTCCGTGTGGCACTTAGCTCCACTCGCCATCCCTCTGGTTCAGGTACATGAGATGTGACGCCGGTAACAAGTCAGGAGTTAGATATCAGTTATCGGGTGATTAACAGGTTAGGTGACATGATACCGAAAAGCCTATAATTAAATATTTTAAACTTTTCACTACCAGCAAAAGAATATATAGAGCATAATAGTTAAGCACAATCAAGCGGAGCTAAGCAAGCTGGAGGAACATCTAACGAATAGTGTTTAATCACTAAAGCGCTTAACGGAGCTACTGGGACGACTCGGCTTAAAATGTGAGTTTGAAATCTAGTAGAGTTCTGCCTAGGCGAGTCTAGTGATAAAGCGCTGAGTGCTGAACACGCCCATCAGGCGGAGCTGAGAGACCAGAGGGTCTAAGCACACTCCTGTTTCGAGGAAGTGGGCAAGAGCTCGGAGGCCTGAAGTACCTGCAGTAGGTGTTAGTACCAACATATACACACAGATGGAAATAATAACTGGAGAATTGTGGATCGGCCAACCTCGTGATGGGGCTATTGTAATACCCCTCTCCCGGAATACGTACTTAGTTACGTATTCAGTCTTTCGATCGTATTTTCTGATTTACCATCCGTATTTGACCAATTTCAATTCCAAATATCATTTTCCAATATTTTAGATTTTATGTGATTTTCTGGAATTTTCTGGAATTAAAATGAATTTCTCCGAGACCGGTGTCGGCCAGTATCGCTGACCGATTTCCGAATTTTTATCTTCCAAACTGTTAGGAATTTTTAGAAAGTCCTTTAGACTTTATTGCTTAGAATCATATTTCTTACTTATACACTTTTTCTGAGAATTTTATAAATTTATGAAAATTCTTTCGGAGTCGGTAAATAACTGATTCCGGGATTTTTAATTAAAAATCTATACAGTATTTCTTCAAACGGATTTCACCATGAGTCTTCAAATATTTTTCTTGATTTTTGGTAAATTTTCAGACCAATCCGAGATACTTGAATTTCGAAAATTTTTCCAAATTTGCAAAATTCCTTTTCCACCTCATGTGCCACCTCATTTCCCACTCACACTTCACCTAACCCCACTCACTCTCTCCCTCTCCCACAACCGGCCAAGTGGCCAAAGAGAGGACACTCACCTCACCCCTCCTTTTGCAAGAAAACCCCTCACTTCTATCCAATTTCCAACCCCTTTACAAAAATCCCAAACTATAAATTCCTATTCATTTGCAAATCACTCTTTTTCTCTCTTTCACTTCAACAAGAGAAGAGAAGCTCCATAATCTCCTCCTTCCACAACTGAACCCTAGCTCCAAGATCACTTCAAGACCTTTCCCTCCAGCCCAAGGCAACTCCAAGAGCACTTCTTCACCTCAAGCTTCAACAACAAGTGTGGAGTGAAGCCATCATCCTCATCCTTGGATCGAGTCACAATTGAACCTATCCCAAGTGAGTATTCCACTCACCAAGACTTGTATTAGCCCTAGAATACTTATATCTACACTTCTTGTACACCTAGGTCACCAAAAACCACGAATTGAACCATCAAACACACTTCCAGAAATTCTGATCTGCTCACTGTTCTTCACAGTATTAGTCGACTCATCATAGGAACTAGTCGACTAGAACACTTAGCTGAAACTTAGTTTTCTGGAAAAACCCAGTATTAGTCGACTTGCCCCAAATATTAGTCGACTAACAAACTCTCTGGAAACCCATATTAGTCGACTCCTAAATTTACCTAGTCGACTAATCCTTCCTGGACCAGAAACCCAACTTTCTGTATCAGCAGACTTAGTCGACTTAAGTGTCCATTAGTCGACTAGAACTCCCTATTAGTCGACTAACCTTCCTACCCTAGTCGACTAACTTTCCCTGAAACAGAATTCTAACTCTCTGTATCCCAGTATTAGTCGACTAACCCTTACCCCTAGTCGACTAATCCTGACTGTGTGTCATAGTTAATTTCTGTTCTGAATTTGGTTCTTATACTTGATACATGTGTATTATATCTTGCTTATTCATGCTTCAATACTGGCACAACATGACTTATTACTGAATGGATGTATCCCTTGTTACCTCATGACTTATTATTGCATATACTCGTTTCATGACATGTTAAACAGTAATATCACCACTTATCATGACATCTCTTAAACTAAGCATGATACACTTGACTTTTACATAAAAGCACCAACTTACATATGGGTCGGGGGAAATATGCGGATATCGATATGTGTTCGTGTTTACAGTGGTATTAGGTTGTGCACTATATTTTCCGGTCTTACCTGCGGTACTCCAGGGGACCGAGGGGAGTGCTTCCTCCCTTTCCTGTTTACTGTCATGACAAGGGCATACATAAGACCCTCCTGTTAGCCTAGCGGCAGGTTCCGTCTTCAAGCAACGGAACAATCCTGGGCCGTGGTCCCGGGTATGCACGGGACCCACTGTAAACATAGTTCGTCGATATAACCGCTGTTTCCAATAACAACCTTGTTTCACTAGGATATGGATCTATGTGCTCTGGGACGCTGGGTCACATAGCTAGATATCACAGTAAGACAAGTAATAATAATAAGACGTTAATTGTAAATTTGTTGCATATGATCTTACCTTATTGAGTTTACATCGCTTGTTATTCATTGCTATTTATTGTAACTTCATTTCCTTTATTTATGATCCTTATGTCACTTGACTATCTTTTATTTGTTATTATATGTCTTGACCCTTTGGATTTGCATATTCAGATTCTGAGACTTGGGACGAAGTGGAGCCTTCCACAGAGGACCGGGCCTATCTTTCTGAGCAGGCTGACCAGCTCTAGTCTCATCGTGCCGACTCTTCCTTTTGGTTCACGGGATCTCCACCCATTTCGTGAGCATTTTTGTATTTTTGGTTGTATAGGTTTCATTTTGGACTTGGGTTGTGATAAAGGACACTTGTAAAGTGATTTTGCTTATCATAACTTGTATAGCTTTGTATTTATCTTTTGTAAGTTGGCATATGAATATACCACGCTGTGTGTTGTACTCTGATACTTGTTGTACTTATGCTTAGCGTATATACGTGGGGGCACCATCTGACCTACGTATATGCGTTGCAGTGACGTTCCCGTATCTTTGGGATCGGGGCGTTACAGGTTGGTATCAGAGCCTAGGCTCTCAAACCTAAAAGTACAACCAAGTGGCAAATTCTAGTGATTTGCTAATGCCAACTACGATGTACAAAGTTATATAGTCCTTCTTGACTTCGTCCTTGATTCGATCCTCGTATCCTAAACTCCTTCCCTTTGTTTCCAATTCCAGATCTTATCCCTTTCGGTATGGAGAGACGTTCGGGTCGCAACAATGTCGGGCAAGTACCGAATGGACCCGTAGGAGGAGAGGGTGCTGATATCCTGAGGATCATTCAGACTATGCTGGGAAACCAGCAACAGCAGATGGAGAATCAGCATCAGCAGACTGAGCTCCTCAGGCAGGAGTTGGCAGCCCCGAAGGAGGAGAAGCCGGGGAACATCTCAGACTTCCGACGGCTGCAACCGGCCGTCTTCACGGGAGTCGAGAGGCCATTAGAGGCTGAACAGTGGTTAACAGACACCACCGATCTGCTGAACGCCGCCAGGGTGCCTAAGGAGAACCAAGTGGAGGTTGCAAAGATCCAGCTGAAGGACATAGCCAGGACTTGGTGGCTTGCAGAGGAGGCTCGCTTGAAGAAGCCTATCTCTTGGGATACATTCTCCAAGAGCTTTTATAGCAGGTTCTTTCCCGCCACTGCTCAGAAGGACATGGAGGAGCAGTTCATCAAGCTTCAACAGGGGGATAGATCCGTAGATGAGTATGCTGCAGAATTTCTCAGGTTAAGTCGCTTCGCCCCGTACATGATAGCAGATGAGGAGCAGAGGGCAAGCCGGTTCCAGCAAGGTCTGCAAATGGACATTCAGATGTTCCTAATGCCCCATCATCTGAAGACCTATGCAGAAGTTCTCACCAGCGCTCGAGAGGTGGAGCGTGGGTTTGAGAAGAAGCAAGGAGATCAGAGGAAGGACCAGGCCATGAAGAGGCCGTTTGTACCGGTGGGCAGAGGAGGACCATCCAGAGCAGCGAAGGTCCAGGCCAGGCAACCATTCAGAGCAGTTCCTTACCAGATGGCTCGACCAGGTCTTATCTGCAACTTTTGCCAGAAACCAGGACACTCGCAGCAGGATTGCCGGAGGGCAAACGGATTGTGTTTGGTGTGTGGAGCACGGGACCATGCCGTGGAGACCTGTCCTCACAGGAGAATGGGGTTTGCTAATCAAACCTTGCAGGCACCTCAAGGGCAGAATGGACAGAGGGCACTACCAGGGCCAGTTGGGCAGAGGCACCAGGGACCAGTGATGAGAATAGCTCTTCCCCTTCCTCCACCGCATGTGGCTCGCCCAGTGCAGAGAGGAGCCCGGACAGCAGCAGGGCGTGGCAGAGGTCAGGCCTACAACCTGACAGCAGAGGAGGCTGAGGCTTCAGAGGAGGTGATTACAGGTAACATCAGAGTTCATTCTATACCTGTTCTCGCTCTCTTCGATTCGGGTGCATCCCACTGCTATATCTCCGACCATTTTGTGGCTGTTCATTCCATACCTGTTAAGGCTTTAGACCACAAGTGGGAGATAAGTACCGGGAATGGGGTAGTTATATCTTCTAGAGTTTGTGCTGACTGTCCAGTGGAACTTTGTGGGAAGACCTTGGCCATAGATATGCTCGTACTAGACACCAAAGGGTACGACGTAATCTTAGGCATGACCTGGCTCAGTCAGTACTATGCAGTGATTGACTGTAGAGGAAGGAAGATCAATTTCAGAATCCCTCATCAGCCGGAGTTCCAGTTTAGTGGAGAGGTGAAGCCTGCTAAGAAGGAGATTCAGATGACCACTTCGGAGGTTCTGAAGGGAGTGCCAGTGTGGGATGAGTTTCCAGAAGTCTTTGCTGAGGTCTCAGGGTTTCCACCGGAGAGGATAATTGAGTTCTCCATTGATACAATTCCAGGAGCAGCTCCTATATCCAAGGCTCCGTACAGGATGGCACCGGCAGAGTTGGAGATCTTGAAGAAGCAACTGCAGGAGTATTCGGACAAGGGATTGATTCGGCCAAGCACTTCACCATGGGGAGCTCCAGTGCTCTTGGCGAATAAGAAGGATGGTGGTAAGAGGCTTTGTATCGATTATAGGGAGTTGAACAAGGTCACCATCAAGAACAAGTATCCCTTGCCCCGGATTGATGACTTGTTTGATCAGCTTCATGGAGCCCGTGTATTTTCTAAGTTAGATTTGCAGTCGGGTTACCATCAGCTGAGGGTGAAGAAGGAGGATGTTCCGAAGATGGCATTCAGGACCCGTTATGGCCACTATGAATTTCTAGTTATGCCTTTCGGAGTCACCAATGCCCCTGCGGTTTTCATGGATTTGATGAACCGAGTGTTCTCGCCCTACTTGGATCAGTTCGTTGTTGTTTTCATTGATGACATCTTGATCTATTCCAGGAACAACAAGGAGCATGCAGAACACTTGAGGATTGTGTTGCAGACCCTCCAGCAGGAGCAGCTTCATGCCAAGAGGAGCAAGTGTGAGTTCTGGTTGGACAGCATAGCCTTCCTTGGACACATAGTTTCAGCAGAAGGAATTTCAGTTGATCCTAGTAAAGTCCAGGCAGTGAAGGATTGGCCTATTCCGGAGACGGTGACTGAGATTAAGAGTTTTCTTGGGCTAGCCGGATATTACAGGCGCTTTGTCCAGGATTTCTCTAGGATTGCAGCTCCGTTGACCAAGCTCACCCGGAAAGGGGAGAGAAACATATGGACAGAAGATTGTGATGCAGCATTTGAGCAGTTGAAGCAGAGGCTTATCACAGCTCCAATCTTGAGGACTCCTTCAGGAAGAGGAGGGATGGTCATTTTCTGTAATGCATCAGGTAAAGGCCTGGGGTGTGTGCTTATGCAACATGATCATGTTATAGCATATGCATCTAGGCAGTTGAAGCCTCATGAGAGGAATTACCCAACTCATGACTTGGAGTTGGCAGCTGTGATATTTGCTTTGAAGATCTGGAGACACTACCTTCTGGGAGACAAAGTGTTGATATACACAGATCACAAGAGCCTCAAGTATATTTTCTCACAGAAGGAGTTGAATATGAGGCAGAGGAGGTGGTTGGAGCTTATGGCGGACTATGATATTGACTTGCAGTATCATCCAGGCAAAGTCAATACCGTTCCTGATGCACTGAGCAGGATGCCAGAGAACAGAGTGCTAGTCCACCTCACGCAGCAGAGGGAGTTGATTCAGGAGTTCATCAGACTGGATTTGATGTTAGTGCAAGGAGGTGATAAGGCCGGGCAGTTCATGGCTTTACAGATCCAGTCATCATTGATAGAGGAGATCAAGGAAGCTCAGAAGGAGGACCCCAGATTGCAGACATTCAGAGCTCAGGTGGAGGCTGGATTGAGGACGGATATCTGCATTCACCCAGATGGTGCATTGTATTTTGGAGATAGACTTTGTGTTCCCCGAGGAGAAGTCAGACAGAAGATTTTGGAGGAATCACACAGTTCAGCTTATTCTATACACCCTGGGGGAAACAAGATGTACCAGGACCTGAAGAAGCACTTTTGGTGGAATGCTATGAAGAGGGAGATAGCCCAGTTTGTTGCCAAGTGCTTGGTTTGCCAGCAGATAAAGATCGAGCATCAGAGACCAGCTGGACTCCTTCAACCTTTGCCGATACCCGAATGGAAGTGGGAGCATATCACCATGGATTTTGTGACGGCATTACCTCGGAGTCCCAGGGGTAATAATGCTGTGTGGGTTATAGTTGATCGCCTCACCAAGTCAGCTCACTTCATACCATTCAGGGTAGGCCAGTCGACAGAGGTTCTGGCAGATAAGTATATGAAGGAGGTGGTTCGTCTGCATGGAGTTCCAGTTAGTATTGTGTCAGATAGAGACACCAGATTCAGATCTCATTTCTGGGAGAGTCTCCAAGAAAGTCTGGGAACTCGTCTGAAATTCAGTACTTCTTATCATCCTCAGACAGACGGACAATCTGAGAGGACTATCCAGATCCTTGAGGATATGTTGAGGGCTTGCATGATTGACTTTGGGGGATCTTGGGAAGACCATCTTCACTTGGCCGAGTTTTCATATAACAACAGCTACCAGGCAAGTATTAAGATGGCACCCTTTGAGGCATTGTATGGTAGGAAGTGCCGATCACCGATTTGTTGGGATGAAGTCGGTGAGAGGAGTCTTTTGGGACCTGAGATTCTGATGCAGACTACAGAGAAAGTCAGAGTTATCAGAAATCATCTCAGGGCTGCTCAGAGTAGGCAGAAGAGTTGGGCAGACACTCGGAGAAGGCCATTGGAGTTCCAGGTTGGAGATCATGTATTCTTGAGGATATCACCTACCAAGGGAATGATCCGGTTCGGTGCTCGTGGGAAGCTAAGTCCAAGGTATATTGGCCCATTCGAGATCCTGGATCGTGTGGGAGATGTGTCCTATAGATTGGCATTACCGCCTTCTTTGGACGGGGTGCATAATGTCTTCCACGTGTCTCAGTTGAGGAAGTATGTCAGGGATGACAGCCATATTCTGGATCATTCCGAGCTGGAGCTACAACCTGATTTATCATACCAAGAGCAGCCGTTGGCCATCCTGGATAGGAGTGTCAAGACACTGAAGAACAGAGCTATTCCTTTGGTATTGGTGTCATGGAACAGGCATGCGCCAGGAGAGGCCACTTGGGAGCGTGAGGACGTTATCCGGGAGCGTTATCCTCAACTTTTCACATCTTGATTGGGTAAGACTCTTTTCTTCTACTCTTCTTTACCGTTATCTTTCCTTGTATCCATATCTATCTGTTGCTTTTCCTGTTATCTTTCACCTTATGAAATTTCGAGGACGAAATTTTTGTAAGGTGGGTAGATTGTAATACCCCTCTCCCGGAATACGTACTTAGTTACGTATTCAGTCTTTCGATCGTATTTTCCGATTTACCATCCGTATTTGACCAATTTCAATTCCAAATATCATTTTCCAATATTTTAGATTTTATGTGATTTTCTGGAATTTTCTGGAATTAAAATGAATTTCTCCGAGACCGGTGTCGGCCAGTATCGCTGACCGATTTCCGAATTTTTATCTTCCAAACTGTTAGGAATTTTTAGAAAGTCCTTTAGACTTTATTGCTTAGAATCATATTTCTTACTTATACACTTTTTCTGAGAATTTTATAAATTTATGAAAATTCTTTCGGAGTCGGTAAATAACTGATTCCGGGATTTTTAATTAAAAATCTATACAGTATTTCTTCAAACGGATTTCACCATGAGTCTTCAAATATTTTTCTTGATTTTTGGTAAAATTTTCAGACCAATCCGAGATACTTGAATTTCGGAATTTTTCCAAAATTTGCAAAATTCCTTTTCCACCTCATGTGCCACCTCATTTCCCTCACACTTCACCTAACCCCACTCACTCTCTCCCTCTCCCACAACCGCCAAGTGGCCAAAGAGAGGACACTCACCTCACCCCTCCTTTTGCAAGAAAACCCCTCACTTCTATCCAATTTCCAACCCCTTTACAAAAATCCCAAACTATAAATTCCTATTCATTTGCAAATCACTCTTTTTCTCTCTTTCACTTCAACAAGAGAAGAGAAGCTCCATAATCTCCTCCTTCCACAACTGAACCCTAGCTCCAAGATCACTTCAAGACCTTTCCCTCCAGCCCAAGGCAACTCCAAGAGCACTTCTTCACCTCAAGCTTCAACAACAAGTGTGGAGTGAAGCCATCATCCTCATCCTTGGATCAAGTCACAATTGAACCTATCCCAAGTGAGTATTCCACTCACCAAGACTTGTATTAGCCCTAGAATACTTATATCTACACTTCTTGTACACCTAGGTCACCAAAAACCACGAATTGAACCATCAAACACACTTCCAGAAATTCTGATCTGCTCACTGTTCTTCACAGTATTAGTCGACTCATCATAGGAACTAGTCGACTAGAACACTTAGCTGAAACTTAGTTTTCTGGAAAAACCCAGTATTAGTCGACTTGCCCCAAATATTAGTCGACTAACAAACTCTCTGGAAACCCATATTAGTCGACTCCTAAATTTACCTAGTCGACTAATCCTTCCTGGACCAGAAACCCAACTTTCTGTATCAGCAGACTTAGTCGACTTAAGTGTCCATTAGTCGACTAGAACTCCCTATTAGTCGACTAACCTTCCTACCCTAGTCGACTAACTTTCCCTGAAACAGAATTCTAACTCTCTGTATCCCAGTATTAGTCGACTAACCCTTACCCCTAGTCGACTAATCCTGACTGTGTGTCATAGTTAATTTCTGTTCTGAATTTGGTTCTTATACTTGATACATGTGTATTATATCTTGCTTATTCATGCTTCAATACTGGCACACATGACTTATTACTGAATGGATGTATCCCTTGTTACCTCATGACTTATTATTGCATATACTCGTTTCATGACATGTTAAACAGTAATATCACCACTTATCATGCCATCTCTTAAAACTAAGCATGATACACTTGACTTTTACATAAAAAGCACCAACTTACATATGGGTCGGGGGAAATATGCGGATATCGATATGTGTTCGTGTTTACAGTGGTATTAGGTTGTGCACTATATTTTCCGGTCTTACCTGCGGTACTCCAGGGGACCGAGGGGAGTGCTTCCTCCCTTTCCTGTTTACTGTCATGACAAGGGCATACATAAGACCCTCCTGTTAGCCTAGCGGCAGGTTCCGTCTTCAAGCAACGGAACAATCCTGGGCCGTGGTCCCGGGTATGCACGGGACCCACTGTAAACATAGTTCGTCGATATAACCGCTGTTTCCAATAACAACCTTGTTTCACTAGGATATGGATCTATGTGCTCTGGGACGCTGGGTCACATAGCTAGATATCACAGTAAGACAAGTAATAATAATAAGACGTTAATTGTAAATTTGTTGCATATGATCTTACCTTATTGAGTTTACATCGCTTGTTATTCATTGCTATTTATTGTAACTTCATTTCCTTTATTTATGATCCTTATGTCACTTGACTATCTTTTATTTGTTATTATATGTCTTGACCCTTTGGATTTGCATATTCAGATTCTGAGACTTGGGACGAAGTGGAGCCTTCCACAGAGGACCGGGCCTATCTTTCTGAGCAGGCTGACCAGCTCTAGTCTCATCGTGCCGACTCTTCCTTTGGTTCACGGATCTCCACCCATTTCGTGAGCATTTTTGTATTTTTGGTTGTATAGGTTTCATTTTGGACTTGGGTTGTGATAAAGGACACTTGTAAAGTGATTTTGCTTATCATAACTTGTATAGCTTTGTATTTATCTTTTGTAAGTTGGCATATGAATATACCACGCTGTGTGTTGTACTCTGATACTTGTTGTACTTATGCTTAGCGTATATACGTGGGGGCACCATCTGACCTACGTATATGCGTTGCAGTGACGTTCCCGTATCTTTGGGATCGGGGCGTTACAGCTATCATGAAACCCAAAGGTATAAGACTGAAGTCTATTGGTTAGTCCAGCCTAAGAGCTGAGGAGGCGAAACCACTCCGCTAAAGCTACCACTAAACTCATAATGATACAGGGAATGGTACCCATTGGATAGCCCGAGAAGTGGTCTCTTGGATGTCGCTACCATATCGAGTAGGTTCGCTCGAGGACTCTATCTGCAACCTACACCACTGTTAGCCCAACCACAAGCATATACACAAAAATCGACTACACTATTACAAGCATTTGTTACACCAATACAGATACATCACACGGTATAATATATAGGCCCACGACACCAATACAGACACATTACACGGTATAATATACATATCCATAAAATATAACATAAATACAATTCACCCATCAAAGTGGGAAAATCCAGAAAAAGAGGCGAGAACACTCGCCTAAATCTACAAAAAATGGTGCAAATCTAGAATCCCAAGAACACGAGCACGTACCACCAATATATATTAAACTATATGTATTTAGAGAGAGAGAGAATTAGAGAGAGGAGAGAGAACCAAGAGGGGAAGATAGAGAGTTAAGGAGAGAGAATCAAAAGAGAGAGGATAGGGAAAAGGCCGACGACCATGTGGCCGTGGCCAGGCTAGCCGCCGGCCGCTGGTGGTGCGCTGGCCAAGTGGTCGGCCATGTTCCGGGGGAAGAGGGAGGATGAGATGTGGGGGAGTTGGTGATTTTGGAGGGGAGAGGAAGGAGTGAAGTGGAAGTGGTGTTGTTATTGTTGATGAAGATGGAGATGATGGTGAAGAGATTGGCGAAGTTGTCACTGGAGAGATCGCAGAGAGATGGCCGGAGTGGTGGTCGGAGCTAGCTTGGAGGTGGTGATGGTGTTTTGTGGTGGGTTTTTGGAGAGGATAGTGGTTAAGTGAAGTTGTTGGTGGACAAGGAGGAGGTGGAGTTGTTTGGTGATTAGAGGTGGTTTTGGGGGTGGAGATGGAGGAGATCTAGGTGGTGGAAAAGTGGATGAGGGTTGTCGGTGGTGAATTTTGAGGGAGGAAGGAGATGATGGGGGATTTGGAGGTGTTTGTTGGAGTTGGAGGAGGTGAGGAGAAGAAGGGAAGTGGGGATGGCCGAAGTGAGTGGGTTTGGTCACCGCCGGCCAGGTGGGTCGCCGGCATGGGTCGGCCGCCCGTGAGGAGGGGGAGAGAGGTTGGAGAAAGGAAGAAAAATAAAGAAGGAAAGAAAAAGAGTGAAAAAGAGAGATCAAAGGAAGAGAGAGATTGAAATAAAATGGGGGAGATGGGAGTGATGGATGGAATGGTGAGGTGATGGGGGATGGTCAGCCCATGTATGAGCTAGGAGAAAGAGAAAAAAGAAAGAAAATAAAGGAAAGAATGAAAAGGAAAAATACCAAAATAAAATAATATATTATAATATGATAAAATTCGAGAAATTCAGAAATCTCCAGAGGTACAAAAACATCTTCTTGAGGAACAATATGAAATAAATTTTTAGAAATTTGATCTCATTTTCAAATTAAAAATTCTAAAATCAACTGGGATACCGGCCGACACCAAATCCGGTCGAGTTTTGATAAATTTAGAAAAATCTTCAAAAATACTTTAAAGTAGAAAATATGATTCTAAGAAATAATATGAAAGCAGATTTTAAAAAATCAACTTCATTTGTAACCTAAAAATCCTAGAATCGATTAGCGATATCAGTTACCGATTTTGAAGATTTTGAAATTTAATTCAGAAAAATTTCAGAAAATAATGAAAAATCTAAAATATTGAAAAACAATATTTGAAACTGAAACTGGTCAAATCAGAGTACCAAAAAGGTCAAATAGAGCAGTATATTAGGATCGGATCCCTAGTTCAGACTAGGGCTGACCCTGAGTCCAAGAATTCGAATCCAGTGCAAAACAATCATATAAATAAACACGAAGCAAAAATAAATACGGGAAGTAAATCAAAAAAAATATGATCAAAAAATCAGAACACGTATCTAAGTACGTAATTTGGGAACGGGGTGTTACAATTTACCCTTCATTTTTTTCTAAATCGGATCAGAGTACCAGCCTAATTTTCGGGTTTGGATCCTTGATATCATATTCAATGGATTATTGGGTAGTGCATGAGTCCGTTATTGGTTCTGAATATGGCAACAAAATGAGCCAAACACAATAATAAAGCAAATTTATATAATCTAATTCTCTTAGTTTGAGCTGAATCATATGTTTTCTTTCTAGCATGAGATATTTAACTTTGTTTTGTCATGTAATATTTAAATATCTCCAGTGTTAAAAAATAAAATAAAACAAACATGCGAGTAAGCAAACATTGTAGGTTTCTATTTGGTATTTAATGGAAATTGGTATATGTGAATTTGAATAATTAGAAACTCAAAAAATTGATTTATTATTTGATTTGGATCTTCAAGTAAAAACATATTTCTTAATAATTTTTGATCAGCACATAGATCTTACAAACTTGTAATGAATATTATAAGTAGATCTTGTAGGATCCAATTTGAATACAATCCATTGCCACACTAAGAGACTCGGTCTTGGTGACAATGTAAGTTTTTTTTAAAAGACCATTAGAGGCTAAAATTTATTAAAAGCCTTCAAGAAATACAACCGTTCACACCCACATCACATAACCTGAGAAGTTGTAAGTGGAAAAGTGTATTGTGCTTTACGGTGCTTGGTTGTCGTAATGTGTAAATCGTAAGTGAAAAAGTTGATCACAAAATTAACTGTTTGGTGATTTAAAAAGTTTTAATATTGCAAATAAATATTAAAAATGCTAAATATTAAAAAAATTAATATTAACATAAAAAATAATATAAATTGCATGACTACAAAATTAACTGTAACTGGGCTGTAAGTGAGTGGTAATTGGTTTGCAAGTGAGGGGTAATTGGGTTGTGTAAGTCTTTTACGAACCGTAATTCGTAAATGAGTTACTACCCAGTTACAACTACGGCGTTTATTTGGACCGTAATTCGTAAAAGACTTACGTAACTCAACTAACACTCACTTGCAACCTAGTTACCACTCAGTTACAGCCCAGTTACAGTTAATTTTGTGGTCATACAAATTTGTAATATTTTTTTATAATAATATTAAAATTTTTTAATATTTAACTTTTTTAATATTTATTTGCAGTATTAAAACTTTTAAAATCACCAAATAGTTAATTTTGTGGTCAACTTTTTCACTTACGACTTATACAATACGACAATCAAACACCGTAAAGTACAATACACTTTCTCACTTTACAATTTTATATTACCAATCAAACACCGTAAAATTTACATACATATAACTCATTTACAATTGTAAAAGACTTTACCAATTACAACTACGAATTACGGCCAGTTACGACAACCAAACAGATTCGGGGCCGTTTGTTTCGCGTAAAACTCCGTAATTCGTAAATGACTTACTACCCAGTTACACTACGGCGTTTGTTTGGACCGTAATTCGTAAAAGACTTACGTAACTCAACTAACACTCACTTGCAACCCAGTTACCACTCACTTACAGCCCAGTTACAGTTAATTTTGTGGTCATACAAATTTGTAATATTTTTTTATATTAATATTAAATTTTTTAATATTTGACTTTTTTAATATTTATTTTCCGTATTAAAACTTTTAAAATCACCAATAGTTAATTTTGTGGTCAATTTTTCACTTACGACTTATACATTATGACAACCAAACACCGTAAAGTACAATACACTTTCCCACTTTACAATTTTATATTACCAACCAAACACCGTAAAATTTATATACATGTAACTCATTTATAATTGTAAAAGACTTTACCAATTACAACTACGATTACGGCCAGTTACGACAACCAACAGACCCTCTAGGAGACTTGCATTTTCATTATCATAAACTTAAGCGCAGCCATTCTCAGTGCAGGTTCCATTCCTCTACCAACTTGCAAGTCACCAGATTCAGTTGTAGGGGCAAGTTTGAAAGAAGGGAAGTCCCTCATTGTTATCATTACACCCTCATATTTCATGCATAACTCTGTCATTAAAATTTAGTTTGATGGTCTCTGGCTCAGGCAAGTTCCACCAGAACCTCTTCACCTGAACTAAGGGTTCTTTCATAAATTCTTGATAGGCTCTCGTGCTTCCTTACAGCCCTTTTTGTCTTGTATAGCATTTTGGTAAAGACATTATGGTGAGACAATGTTTTGAAATCAAGGGGCCGTTTGTTTCGCGTAAAAGTCCGTAGTTCGTAAATGACTTACAACCCAGTTACAACTACGGCGTTTGTTTGGACCGTAATTCGTAAAGACTTACACAACCTAATTACCCTTCACTTGCAACCCAATTACCACTCACTTACAGCCCAGTTACAGTTAATTTTGTGGTCATGCAAATTTGTATTATTTTTTATGTTAATATTAAATTTTTTAATATTTAGCATTTTTAATATTTATTTGCAATATTAAAACTTTTTAAATCACCAATAGTTAATTTTGTGATCAACTTTTTCACTTACGACTTACACATTACGACAACCAAACACCGTAAAGCACAATACACTTTTTCACTTACAACTTTATATTACCAACCAAACACCATAAAGTTTACATGCATGTAACTCATTTACAAATGTAAAAGACTTTACCAATTACAACTTACGAATTACGGCCAATTACGACAACCAAACAGACCAAGATGTGTTTCTGGCTTTCCAAATGCTCCATGTACAGTGCATTATTGTGGTTGTTTTCTATAGATTGCCTCTACCTGCCCTAATGCTTGGACCCTGTAGAAAATTAACCCATTTCTATGAGTCTTTTTTAATCCATAGGTCATAGCCGGACTTGAATATGTGATTCTTCACAAATTACTTTCACTCTTTTATCAGTAAGTCAAGTCTCACTTGCATTTCAATGACATATTATATATCAACATGTTCCACTTATGCAACGAGCATGGACAGTTCTAGATAATGTGATCTATGTCTTCTAATGTGTGGGCAATCTGAGTTCAAAAGAGAAATATAAGAAACAATTCTATATTGATTGTTCAGCGTCTCATTTCTTAGTGATTAGGTCATAAGTGGCTCCAAGCACACACAACTAAATAATTTTAGGTTGTTGAGCAATCCAAGCTTGCGGGTGTCATTCAATTGATAAGGTAAAATTTAGTTTAGGCCATAGCTTGCAAAAACACTTAAGAGCAATCTATTTGAACAAATAAAGTTTTTAATTAGCTAGGTCCCAAGTCATGAAACCTTTTGAAAAGCCCCAACTCAGTCAATGTAAGTCTTGAGTTATAATTTTTCCTATAGGAATTTGCTAGGGGATTTGAGATTCTTTTAGGGATTCTCATGTTTAGCATATAAACAACTCTATGTTTTCAAAAATATTGAATTTGTTTTAATAACACATTCTTTTATTCACGAAAATGTGATTCCCTTGGTGAGAATGTTATTAAAGGAGTACCGCAGACTTTGTAGACTATTCTATTCCCTTGGTGAGAACTAGCATTTTTATCAAAACCGATCAAGATAGGTTTTCTCCTGTGACTCCTTTACAAATTTTATCTGTTCCTCCATCTTCCGCGCGCGCGAGGGAGAGTAGCGAGAGAGAGTCGTCGACCACCGCCCTCTCCCCTCCCCCTCCTCCTTCTCCTTCCTCTTCTTCCTTCTTCCAGCAAATCCAAAGCCCTCCCCCACCTTCTTTTCCTCATTCACTCTCATTCTCCGTAACTCTGTTGGTCGAGTTTCACTACTGACAGAATGTTATATTAGTCAAAATTGACCGAGCGAAGTAAGAGAGGTTTTCTCTCGCGATTCTTATAGAAAATTTATTCATTCGTCTGTCTGCCCATTTTCGTCCGCCAAAAGAAGAAAGAGTAGCGCTTCTCTCCTTCTCCGTCGCCACCGCTGCCCTTTCTCTCTCCCCTCGCCCTCCTTCCTCCTCATCTTCTCCTCCTCCTCCTTCCATCACCGCCTTCTCCTCTCCCTCTTCTTTTCTCCTCCTCCCCTTTCTTCCTCCTCTTCTCCCATCACTACCCTCTTCTTCCTCCTTATCGGCGGTCGATTTTTCACCACCCACAATATTCTATTTTTTTTCAAAAATAAAAAGTAGAGAAGGAAAAAAAAAAGAAGGTGAAGAGTTTTTTCAATTTTTTTTAGAATAAAAACAGGGGCCCACCCGCTTTGACTTATTAGACCCAGCTGTTACCTGCTCGTTCCGACCGTCCACCGTGCGCACCCCCACTCCCTCCGGCCCTTCAAGTACACCAATTTCCCCGCAACTCTCTTTTCCTCGATTCCCCCCTCTTACGCAATTCTCTCCTCCCGAATCTCTCCCCCAAAAAAAGGTGAGCTGCTCCTCGAAATCCTAATTGCTGATTTTCATCATTCAAAACCCTAGCTTTCTCTGTTACAGGAAGCCCTAGGGTTTCTCTTCTCTCGCGTCGCTTCTCACCAATCCGGTTGATTCGGCCGTCGAATTGTGTGCAATCGACGATTTTATTTGTTTCTAGGACGTTAGATTCTTGATAGGGGATCACACGGGGTCGTGTCTTGATGCGATCAAGTCAGAGCTCAATCTTGATTTTTGCAATCTTGATGAATTGAACGAGCTCGAAGCTTGATGATGCGTGAATAGTGATCAAGAATCGTTTATCAATGTTTTTGTTGATGTTGAGCTAGGTAGTTTTGTTTAATAAACATAGCTGCAATTTACGAACGAGGTAGGGTAATGTTTATGCTTGTAAATTATTTTCCATCCTTTAAATTGTTGAAGTGCTTTCTTTTTGTAGAATAATGATTAGGCTTTTCAAGATCAAGGACCAGAAGAAGGAAGATGCCGCAAATGCAAACGGGAGGGCACCTGGAAAGAAGCAAAGTGCAGGGGAATTGCGCCTTCACAAAGGTATAGCCATACTCAACAGTGTTCCTCTTGTTTATTTTCTTTGCTTAATAAGCATTTTAGTCTTGTGCTTGATATTTTATTTGTATTTTAAAATATATTTTGGCAGCTGTCCTTTCTCTAACATGAACATTATGTTTGTAATTGTTCACTACACGGAAAGAAGATCAATCACACACATACAATAGGAACAAAACTGTTCCAAGCACATCAGATGTTTTGTAACTATAGCAGAGTGGTACTTGGTCTGCATTTGGCTGACCAGTGTTTTGTAACATACTTGCTTCTATGGATGATAATTCACATTCCTTTTACCTTATAATTAGTTTTTTATTTTGTACCATCTTCTTGCTATTGTGTTGTTATAATACTGTAGTGATCAATTTCTGACCTACACTAGGATCAAGACACGTGTCCCCCGCCATCAGAACCTCCCGAGGACACCAACAATAAAAGCCATTCGAGCATCTCCTCACAGAGGATTATTCGGTTATTCCCGTGACCGTCCTCCTCTCGAGGAATCAATTGTCTTGAGGATACTCTTCCTTTCGAGAATATCATCGACCGAGATCAGTCCTTCTGTCCTGAGTAGGGCGGCCACTGTAACCAACTCCATCAATTTTTGCTTACATTTATAGAGTCCGTTACGCCGTCAGATCATCCCTTGTTTCACACGTTACAACGACCCATACTCCAGCGCGGATTGTTACAAAAAGTGACAGTAAATCACTCCCGCATTGAAGGGCAAGATCCCAGCCATTATGAGAGAATCACAATGTCATCATACGGCTAATTAAACCCGCATGACCTGCACTACTAATGAAATCTCCTTGAGTATAAATACACTTGGAGATGGACAAGAGGAAGACAAACAAGAGAAAAAGAGAAGAAAAAAAAACAAATCCACAATTAGATCTTCCATTGAGTACAGAAAATAGCCTTCCCCAAGTCAAAATTTCAATGTATCTTGTGGTAATTTCAGAGTTTTAGCTTTGTTAAGTTCGCTGTAATCCTTTGCAAATAGTTAATTCTTTCTCCTCTCTGTGGTTTTTACCAAATTGGGTTTCGCATAAAAATCTATGTCTTTGCATTGTCTTTTTGCTCACTCTTAGGTTCGGGCTACAAATTGAAGTGTAGAATAAATTCCTTCTGGGAATTTACCCCCTATATTTTTGGTGCTTTCATTGAGATCTGAGTCTTACACTCAAGATCTTTTCTCGTTCAACCTTCCTCAAATAACTTCTTCCAGATCGGCGATGGTCCCATGCAAGCGAGTCACCGGCGACACAACCTCCAAATGCAAGGCCAAAGCAATCACCGGGGGCACAGTTTTCAAACCGATCAACAACCAACCACTCACGGAGGCACTACCTCCATCTCATCACGGGAACCAACCGCCAGCTCTCAACCTTCTTAACAGTAAAAAGACCAGCTGTTTTAGATGCTTCGAGAGATGAAAGAGCTGATGAAGGAACAACTACAGTCGGATCGCGAGTGGGCGCAGATGATGCTCGATCGTGACAACATCCTTCGCGAATAAGAAGAACTGAAGCAGCTCAATCAACAGCTCCAGGCTCAAGTCGTCGCCCTCCAAAACAATTCCGTGCGAACATAAGGCGACATCGAGGACAAGGGGTCCCCGAATATTTAGGCCCTCGATGAACTGATCCAAAGCGGATCGTGGAGGCCAAGTTGCCTCAACGTCTGACCCCAACCACCTGCCTCCACGACTCCCCGTTTTCCAAGGATATCCAAGAATGTAAACTTTCGAGAATTTCGACTCCCACTTTCAATAGCTACACTGGAGCGAGTGATGCAATTCAACACATCCGACATTTTCAAGACTAGATGATACTCTACTCCCGTAATGATCCGGTAATGTGCCTTACTTTCCCTTTCAGTCTAAGGGGCGTGGTGTCGGAGTGGTTCTACTCCCTACCACCCCACTCTCTCCACAACTTCATAGAGGTCACCGATGCCTTCCCACACAATATGCTACTCGCTAAGAAGCCAAGAGGAGTAACCACCTCTCTGTCAAAATGAGGCCAGAAGATAGCCTCAATTCTACATCAATTTCTTCCTGAGTCAGCTCACCAAGGTCTCTAATTGCGGTGATGAGGTATCTGCTCTCGCGTTTATCAGCGGGTTGCAAGTCACACTTTGTACAAACGCCTCCTGAAGCACAACATCGCCAAGATGAGGAGGCTCTCTTTCGAGCGCAACCGTACATCCAGTTAGAGGAGGCAATGAAGAATTCCTCTAATAACTCCGCAAAGTCTAGTAATGACGGAACAAAATCAAAGTCTGCTCGCGAAGCTCTCGACCACGCTCCAGATTAACATCGGGGGCAACATCCTTATAAAAAGCAGGCACTCTCTATCATGGTTCAAAGTCGCGGTCTCGGCCGCCGACTCGGCCGATACCGAGACAGATCGGTCTCGGCGACTCGGATCGGACTCGGACAATACTCGCAAAACGTTACATAGAAAGCTCAAAAAATTATCAAAAAATCATGACAAATCGTAAAAAATGTAGATATCAAAATTTATGTATCACATGTCCAAAACAAATTTGTTTTGAGGGGGTAATTGGGGAAATATGATTTCAGAGTAAATTCAAAATATAAAAGATTTGAGGGGGTATATAAAAAACCCAAAAATTAAAAAACACAAAAAAGAAAAGGATAAAGGAGAGAGATCGGGTGATCTCCCTCCCTCTGGCTCTATCTCCCTCTCTCTCGTTTCTCTCCCTCTCCCTTCTCTCCGCTCTCTCTTTTCCTTTGGCTCTCCCCCTCCCCCTCGTCTCCCTCTCCCTCCTCTCTCGTCTCCCTTCTCCTCTCTCTCTCTCCCTCTCTCTCACGGCGGCGGCGGGCAGGAGTTGGCGGCGAAGGCGGGGGAGAGATCAGGCGGAGCAGGCAGCGACGACGGCAAACGAGCAGGCAGCGAAGGCGGGGAGCCCTAAATCTCAGTTAAGTTTGGATTTTTTTTAATCGAATCGGCCTTGACTCGGAGCTGACTCGGCCGAATTGGTCGAATCAGTCTGAGTCGTATTGTGACCAGCTGATTCAGCCGAGTCAACTCCGAGTCAAGACTGATTCGGTTATTTCTGAGTGGATCCTTCGAATCGGGTCTCAGACTTGTCTAGGCGGGTGCCGAGACGGATACGACTTGGCCGAGTCTTCTCTATACTCCCATCAAGTCCAATCCAGGGCTACAGGCCTATAGAGCGATTCACTTCATTGAAACTTCCGATCAACAAAGTATTCAACACTTTCAAAGATCAACCGTGGGTTAGACGCCCGAAATCGATCCAGTGTAATCCTTCACTACCCTGGTCGGAGAGTACTGTTCCTATCACGACTGCAAGGGGCATCAAACCATCCACTGCTGGGTCCTTCGAAGATACTTGGAGGAACTCATCCAGCAAGGCTTCCTCAAGGAGTACGTCCTCACTCCCGAGGCGATTTCTCGGTAACCAAACACAGTCTTCCCGGGAGCAGAACGCGATCGCCCAGTACAAGACGATCGACTGGTTTCCTGACTTCCATGCAAACAGAGTACACTTTTTCAAATCTTCCTTTTACGTATTGCATTCATGAGAATAAAATAATTACTCAGTGCTTTACATTTTGCAGAGCAACCCTTCCCCAACTCGGAGGCTGCCAATAAAACCCCTCGTGAATGGGGTGTGCCCCACACGGAGGCGGTTCCGACATGCATCCGGTCATGCGCCCCGTTGATAGGTTTTCTCCCACTCGGAGGCTGCTAATAAACCCCATGTGGATGGGGTGTGCCCCACACTGAGGCTGTTCCGACATGCATCCAGTCATGTGCCCTGATGATGGAATTTTTCCCACTCGGAGGATGCCAAGAAACCCCCCGTGGATGGGGTGTACCCCACACAGGCGGTTTCGACATCCGTCCGCCGATGATGGGATTTCCCTACTCGGAGGCTGACATGTGATTTTTCGCTGCTGGGATGTGCCCCCACTTGGAGGATCGCGTCTGTACACTCCTAGACGGGATGACCCCCGCGTGGAAGTGTTAACACAGACATTGACATCCATCCGTCTATATACAACCCGATGATGGGATCCCCACTCGGAAGCGGACTTGCAGTGTTTTTAAATATCGGATATCGGCGATATACCGGTCGACAAAATTATATAGCGGATACCGGCTGATATATCGCGATATGGTACTAAAATCGATTGATATATCAATAGTCAATGCATATGAAACATTATTAAAAGAAATAAGTTATTATTTAAACATCATATAAAAACATCATTGAAATACCACAATGAACATAGAATAAAATAAAACGATCTATCAAGCAAAAAAATAATTATCCAAATAAGTAACTATATCGGCCGATATATCATATATTTCATCTCGTATATCGGCCGATATATCGGCCACGTGGTGATATATCGGCCCGTATCGATCCAAAATGATATCCGGTAATTTTTACACTTATCGTATCGTTTTGGATAAAACACCGGTATCTCGGCCGATCTACCGGTATATTGGCCGATATTTAAAACAATGCGGACTTGTGATTCTCCGCTGATGGGATGTGCCCCCACTCGGAGGATCGCGTATGTACACTCTTAGACGGGATGTACCCCGGCGTGGAAATTTTAACGCAAACATGCCTACATGCTTTTTTCGATTATCCTGCGGGAGCCGAAACCCTCCGTTGTGGGATTTTCCCCGCTCGGAGTCCCGTTCTGTTGCAGGGATTTTCCCTCTCAGAACATTTGATCTTTCGATGCTGGAATGTGCCCCCACTCGGAGGATCGCGTTTGTACACTCCTAGACAGGATGCTCCCTGCGTGGAAGTGTTAACACAAACATGCATATGGGCCTTTCTCGATAGTCTTACGAGAGTCAAAACCTTCAGTTGTGAGATTTTTCCCACTCAGAGTCTCCCACTCTGCTGTAGGGATGTGCCCCTCTCAGAGCCTCCGTCTGTTCTTGCTGATGGAATGTGCCCCACTCGGACATGCAAGTTTACAGGCTCCCCTCATTTGAACCCACGGGCGGATGAACCCCTAATAGTTTCCTTTTACAGGGTTCCTTCCATATTTCGATATTGGGATGTGCTCCCACTCGGGAGACAGTTTCGTTGACGGGATATCCCCCACACAAGAGGACAACTCCGCTACTGGGCTTGCTTCCACGTTGGAGGTAGCAGATTGTCGGCCGGTTAGGGGCCCCTACTCAGGATAGACACATTGACACATACGAGAAAGCGAAGAAGACGAGCGACGCGGGTTAGATCTCATTCTAGCGCTGACGAACCCTGAAGAGATCTCTAGGTAGGGGTAACTACTCGAATTCACGAGCAAGAACGACCCGAATCCGCAAGCCAAAAGGGTCAACTCAAATCTATGAGCAAATATGAGAAGAAAACTCAAAAGTTTATTGATAAAAGTTTGATACAAATACAAGAGATTCAAGGACATTTTTATAGGCTCAGAATAAGTCTTATTCTATCTATGAAATTAGATTCAAAAATAAAGAAAGAAAGTTTTAAAAATAAGAAAAAATAAACTAAACTAAATCCTAAACTGGTTCGGATATGCTGATACACGTTTGGGGCTGTCAACAGCTGGAGGGTGCTGTTGACAGTCAAGCGAAAAATTGACAAACTCGACTTTTTGTAAAAGCCTATCGACAAGCCAGAAGGGTGTTGTTGACAGGTAAAGTTAGACTGATAAACTTTTGCCTTTCTGCAAAACCCTGTCGAGAGGCCAGAAGGGTGCTGTCGACAGGTTAAGTTATTTCAACCTGCTGGTTGTCTTGTTCCTTAATCTTCTACATCAGTCCCTCCCTCTTCTAAAGAACTAGTCTTTGAGTTATTATCTGGATACTACTGCTCGGGTGGGTGATAATCATAGAGATCTGCCACATTAAATGTCTTTGACATCGCCATATCGCTTGAAAGATCTACAACATAGGAGTTATCATTGATTTTCATGATTTTGAACGGATCATACTTCTTTGACTTCAACTTGTTGTACGTTCCAACATGAATTCTTTCTTTTCTTAAGTATACCATCACCATGTCTCCTTCGAAGATATTTTCTCTCCTTTTGTCAGTGGCGGCTTTGTACCTTGCATTGGATTTCTCCAATCTCATTTGAACATCCTTTTGAACATCTATTGTTTGTTCAACCATTATATTAGCTGCACTATTAAACTTTTCGCCAATGGGCAATTTGGCTAAGTCTAGGAGATGATGAGGTACCTTCCGATAGATAATAGAAAAGAGTGACATAGCCGTTGAACTGTGGATTGTGCTGTTGTAGGCAAACTCTACTTGAGGCAAAGCTTGATCAAATGCTCTTGATCTATCTCCATATATGCTCCTCAATAAGTTGCCTAGGGTGCGATTAACTTCTGTTTGGCCATCGGTTTGTGGGTGTGTCGTGCTACTATACTTTAGAGATGTGTCAAATTTCCTCCATAAGGTAGTCCAAAATATTGCCAAGAATTTGTTGTCTCGATCTGAAACAATGAAACTCGACCTACCATGCAACCTCATAATTTCTTGATAGAACAATTTGGCTACATATGGTGCATCGGATGTCTTCCGACAAGGAATAAAGTGCGCCATCTTGAATAATCGATCAACTACCACGAAGACGGAATCCACTCCCTTTTGTGGGGGGAAAGTCCTAACACGAAATCCATGCATAAATCTTCCCAGCTATCTTTTGAAATGGAAAAAGATGTATACAAGCCTGTATTTTGAGCTTGGCCTTTAGCAACTTGACAAACTGAGCAGCTCTTCACAATTGTAGTCACATTCTTTTCCAATTGGGATCAGTAGTATCTTTCTTTCAAGACTTGCCATCGTCTTGTCTCTTCCAAATGTCCTGCAATTCTGCCTCCGTGCAAGTCTCTAATAACTTTTCCCTCCATGAAGTCCCGGTACACATAACTGGCTTCCTTCGAGAAGAAATCCATCTAAGATATGAAAATCTTGTGCAGGCTGTCGTGATGAACACTTCTCTCAGATTTCAGCAAGTCTTCATTTTCTTTATATAGCTCCTTCAAGCATTTGAACCCAATGATTTCACTTTATAATGAGACCAATAGCGAAACTCTTTTACTCGAAGTATAGGGAACTTTGTTATCTACTCCAGATTTGTGACGGATCACAAAATTGAACTGCTCAAAGTAGGATGCCCACCTTGCATGCATCTTATTTATATGCTTTTGGTTCTTGAAGTGTAGGAGTGATTGATAATTCAAAAACAACACGAAGTCACTAGCTATAAGATAGCTCTTCCATGACTTCAATGAACGGTACACTACATATAACTCTTGTTCATATGTAGACCACTTTTGTCGTGCCTCATTTAACTTTTCACTAAGGTAATGTCTCTTTTCTTGCGAGAGTACTGCTCCAATGCCCACTCTGCAAGCATCACACTCTAGCTCGAATACCTTCTCGAAATCGGAAAAAGCTAAGACGTGGGCATTTGTGAGCTTCTCCTTGATAAGTGCAAAAGCTCCTTCAGCTTCGTCAGTTCAAACAAAAGGACCCTTCTTCAAACAGGCTGTCACAGACGCTATTAAGGTACTGAAATCGTGGATGAATCACCGGTAGATGTGGCTAAACCATGGAAGCTTCTTACTTTAGTAGCACTTTTTGGTGCTGGCCAATCTCAGATGGCCCTCACTTTCTCCTTGTCTGCATGAATTCCTTGCGACCTGATGACGGACCCCAAGAATATCAGGCTCGTCATCATGAAGTTGCACTTCTTTAGGTTAATGTACAACTCATTTTCTTGTAGAACCATGAACACTTCTCGTAGATGTTGTAGATGCTCGACCTCGCTAGAACTGTAATAGGATGTCATCAAAGTAGACAACCACAAACTTGCCCAAGAAAGGCTTAAGCACTTGGTTCATCACTATCATGAAAGTGATTGGTGCATTAGATAGACCAAAAGCATGACCATCTACTCGTACAATCCTTCTGGAGTCTTGAACTTCGTCTTTCATTCATCTCCCGGCCTAATGCGAATCTGGTGATAGCTGCTCCTCAAATCAATCTTCGAAAACATGCAAGACCCTCTTATCGATTCAACATATCATCAAGGCGAGGTATCGGAAATCGATATCGGATAGTGATCTAGTTGATGGCTCGGCTGCCCATGCACATGCGCCAGCTTCCATCCTTCTTTGACGTCAAAAGGGCTGGTACCGCACATGGACTCACGATTTCTCTAATGTGCCCATCTGAATAAGCTCCTCGACCTTCTCCCTTAGAACTTCACTTTCCTTTGGATTCATCCGGTAGTGTAGGAGGTTGGGTAGACTCGCTCCGGGGATCAGATCAATGTGGTGCTGGACATGGGTGGCAGTTCGTCCGGGAGCTCGTAATGCACTATTCTTTGGAATTCTTCCAGCATCGATTTCATCTTCTTAGGAACTTCAATTGCTAGGCCAACTTTTTCTTTGACTACCAAAGCAAATAGTTGCTTTGTCTCCTTAGACTCCACCACCAAGAACTCCCCTCGATTGCATATGGATATGAATTTTGGCTCTTCTCTGTTAATCGACTTTGGTGGTGGAGGTATTGGCTTCATGGCAATCCTCTTGTCCTCTCAAGTGAACATGTATATGTTCCTCTTGCCTTAATGGGTAGCATCGATATTATGTTGCAATGGATGCCCCAATAATGTGACATGCATCTATATCAACATCAGAAGTAATCGACTCTTGGTAAAAATTTGCCAATTGAAACAGGGACATGGCAAAGACTTGTTACCTTTATGCAGGGATCCACCCAATGGTGTATGGTGAGGATGTGGCTCCGTCTCTCACTTCAAATAGTCTACCAATGTAGTAGAGACGATGTTTTCACAACTATTGTTGTTGATGATGAGATTGCACACCTTGTTCTTTACCAAACACCTTGAGTAGAAATCTGATGCCTTTGTGTAGTGTCAGAGTTCTTTTGGTTGCATAGCAACCGCTGGACCACACAGGTGGCTGCCTCTCCCTCTTCTTCGACAAAGTTAGAATCTTCCGGTTCAGTCTCGATTAGCACCTTGTCTTCGTCCTCGTAATCTGCCATGTTGACGGGCCTTCTCTTTGGACACTCGTTGGACTTGCGTTCGGGTTCCCCACACCTGTAACACTTGCCAACCTCGGGCTTGGTATATGGATTGTCCTTGCTTTTTGTAGTGGGGCAGATGCCTTCGCTGGGTTTGCTGGAGGGGCGTCAATCGTCTTACGGGCTGGAGGTCGTTCATTCGTTCGATGTGGATCTTGCTGAGTTCTTGTGTCGCTGGATGTCCTTTCTGCTGTGTTCTTGAAGGGTAAGGCTTGTTCTGCAGCCTCTCAACCTTCATGGTCTTGTTTTGGGTTTCGTCAACAGAGTATAAGTCTTAGAGGGCCACACACTTCTGGATAGGGTATTTTAACCCGTGGATGTACTTTGCAGTCTACTGCTCCTTCGTCAGTGAAAAATCACACAACGACGTGAGGTGATAGAATCCTCCGTGTATGCTGTCACAGTCCTTGTACCTTGTATGTGCTCAAATTGATTGTAGAGAATATGTTGATAATTGGGTGGAAGGAATCTACGTTGTAAGAGTTGCTTCATGCGCTTCCATGTCATCACGGGTTGCTTTCCTTGACGCCTTCATGAGATTTACAATTGATCTCACCATGCAACTGCTCCTCCCTTGAGTTTGTATGCCACAAATTTGACTTCTCCATGAAAACATAAGCCATGTCAAAGAATTTATCCATCTCGTAGATCCAATTCAAAAAGAATCCTATATCACGATTCCCACTGAAAGTTTCATCCTGTACTCCTGAGGATTTGGGTAACCTCCTTCCCTACCATGATTGGGGTAAGGGATTTAAGCGTTCCTATTGGGTCAGGAAACCCACCTCTCATATTTGGATTAAAATTATTGAATCTCCCATGCCTTCCGTAGGCGACGCCATCTCCAAAGTTATACTGATAAGCGGGGTTGTTGAATTCCTCATCGGAGAAATCATCAATTTGGGGATTTCGTAAATGGTAGTTTGGTGATGTAGGGTATTGATATGGATGATTTGGGGGTGGTTGATTTGAATATGGTTGATATGAGGGTGGTTGATATGGGGGTGATAGTAACGGGGTGGTTGAATTGGAGGTGGTTGGTGTAGCGGTGGGGGTTGTGGGTGAGGATTGTTTGAGAGAGGTGGAAGTGATGGATGAAGATTACCTGATGAAGGTGAAGGTGGTGGCAGAGGGCTGTTTGCTGGACGATCCAACCCGCTTCGATGCGTACCATCGGTCAGGTTTCGATCAAGTTTGAGGGAGATTTTCTTTAGTTCTTGGATCACAACGTCCATGGTTGATTCAAAAGTGTTGAGTCTCCCTTTAAAAGTATACATCCTTGTGGACATGTTTGGTTGCTCGGTCGTCATTCTGGCCATCGTCTGAGCGTTCGTCGAAGCTCTGATACCACTTGACGACGAGCAACCTGGGCTAGATCTCGTTTTATCTCCAGGTAAGGATAACTATTCGAATCCATGAGCAAGAACAACCCGAATCCACGAGCACAAGGAACAATTCGAATCCACGAGCAAATATGAGGAAAAAAACTCAAAAGTTTATTGATGAAAATTTGATACAAATACAAGAGATTCAAGGGCCTTTTGATAGGCTCAGAACAAATCCTATGCTATCTATGAAACTAGATTCAAAATAAAGAAAGAAAAATTTAGAAATAAGGAAACAAAAATGAACTAAATCAAATCCTAAACTGGTTCGGATATGCTGATATACGCTTGGGGCTATCGACAGCTGAAGGGTGCTGTCGACAGTCAAGGGAAAAGCTGACAAACCCGATTTTCTGTAAAAGCCTGTCGACAGGTAAAGTTAGACTGACAAACTCCTGCCTTTCTGTAAAACCCTGTCGACATGCCAGAAGGGCGTTGTCGACAGGTTAAGTTATTTCAGCCTGCTGGTTGTCTTGTTCTTTAATCTCCTACATCACGCATCCAAGCTGTTGATGGGATTTTCTCCACCTAAGACCAATTTTTGCAGGTACCACCGAACTATGGCGATACAGGAGGTTAGGTATATCTATGAAGGTTAGCTTATTTGGATTATCCCCTCAACGTATCGATCTCATGTAGTCATACGTCTAATATTTCTCCCGAAGAACGCGAGGATGATCTCCCGACAACGAGGACCTCAGATATGATTTAAAGTTTGAGTATGCCTTATCTGTTAGGGGGCAGCTCGGTTTGTATTGGCTCAAGTAATGGTGATGTGAGACAAAGTATATTTATGAGGGTTTCCGTATTTGTGTTATCCTCTCAATGTACTGAACTCATGAATTCATAACCAAGCTTATACAACTTGTTTTGCCCACACTTGCATCGAGCGCTTATTTCACTTGTTTACATGCATAATTGCATGTGCATTCTAACTATTTTCTGTAGTCTTTCTGCCCCGAGAGTGGGATTTCTCCCACTCGGGGCAGAACTCTGATCATCTGCTGATGGAATGTGCCTTCACTCGAAAATCGTGTCTATGCACTCCTAGACGGGATGTGTCCCCGCGTGAAAGTGTTAACGCAGATTGGCATATGGGCTTTTCTTGGTCTTCTTGCGGGAACCGAGGTCCTCCGTGGCGGGATCTCCCCCGCTCAGAGATCGTACTGTACTGCATGGGTTTCCCCCTCTCAGAGGTCCGGTTTCGTAGCTCCTTGACGGGATGTGCTCCCGCTCGGAAGCAAACACAAATTTAACTCCGTTGTAGGGATTCCCTTTCTCGAAGGCTCAATCCATAGCTGAGATTTCTCCCACTTGGAGAAGATACTTACAGGTACCGCAGTGGGATAAACAACCACTCGAGAATTACACGCCAAATCAATCCTTGACATCTTGGAGTCAAAACAATTCTCCCTGAGCAGACACCCAATTCCAAATAAAAACAAACACGAGGCAAATCAAGTAAGATCTAAACAAACACTTTCATTTCAGAATATTTTCATTATGAAAATTTTAGATTACATTCATTCAAATACATACTCGGTTACATTTAACAAGAGTGACACGAGGTCTATTAAATATTTGTATTTACTTTTTTGAAAAGAAATACAGATAATCCAATCCCGGTTCAGACTCGCCAGCCAAGCCCTGAATGAATGGCTCCCAAACAAACAATCCACCACCATTGGGAGGGGGATGATGTCTATGAACCCTAGGAAAATGCCAGAACCAAAAATTACGCCTCAAACTGTAGACTGAAGACACAAGACAATGATGATATCACGCCAAGCCTCCTGACTTCGTAGATGAACTCGGGGCGAAGGTGGACGAGGCGACTCTCAAGCA
Organism: Agave tequilana; assembly: GCA_038442645.1. Taxonomy (NCBI): domain Eukaryota; kingdom Viridiplantae; phylum Streptophyta; class Magnoliopsida; order Asparagales; family Asparagaceae; genus Agave; species Agave tequilana. The sequence goes on from JAVJIF010015562.1 coordinate 39,408, forward strand.
AAGATCTCGAGTAATACCTTCAGACCATTCCTTATGTTGCTTGCCACGGGGAAAAAGCTCCCACTGGCAAAGCAACGACAGTCAACAACCAGACAGGGAATCAGACCCATCATCAAGCATGTCTTCTGCTCCTGCTTCCTACACGCCATAAGGAAAGAGTGGCTCAGCTCAACCCGATTTGATCAAGGATCAGACCGACCGATCGACCGGGCAGAAGCAAGAATCCTATCTTCCCCTCATTGCCGGACCTTGTTACAAAAACTGAAGTTGTGAGACAGGTCATCATAAAGACCGAAGTAACGAGGCAAATGCCGATGCGAAGCATCTGCCATCTCCATCATCTCCATCCTCTCCCTCTCATTCCTCCATCGGGCGAAGAAGAATGATGCTACAATTTTCTAGACCAAGAAAAATGGAAGGCAAAAGAGTTTTTGAGAAGATGAACCTCTCACTTTCAGGATCTTTTCTATTTATAGATACAGAAGCCGACACCTTGAATTAAAAGTTTCAATCACATCTGAAGAGTCGGTTTATATTCTGAATTTTTTGGCATGTCAGGTCAACCAGATACGATCCGATCCTGCCACATAATCTCATCCATTATGAAGTCAAGATTTGGGTCATCAATTAGCTATAGCTATCTTCATCAGTTTCCAAAGAGGGCTCAGAATGCAAAGAGACATTTTGACCAGACCGTTCAGATTACAAGCGACGCCTCAATTTTTCAAGCCAGGGCCTAATCAATCTGCTTCACTCTTTCTCCTTGAAACTTGGAGAAAGAGGAAGCAGATGAGGCATCTGTAGTGGTCAATTCTGACCTACGCTAGGATCAAGACATGTATTCCCATCCATCAGAACATTTTGAGGACACCAACAATAAAAGCCATCCGAGCATCTCCTCGCAAAGCATTATTCGGTTATTCCCGAGACTGTTCCTTCCGAGGAATCGATTGTCTCGAGGATACTCTTCCTAGATCAGTTTTTCTGTCCAGAGTAGAGCGACCACTGCAACCAACTCTATCAATTTTTGCCTATATTTATGGAGTTCATTTGCCGTCAGATCGTCCCATGTTCACGCGTTATATCGACTCCTTACTCCAGCGCGAACTGTTACAGAAAGTGACAGTAAATCGCTCCCACAATCAAGGATAGGATCCCAGCCGTTACGAGAGAATCGCAACGTGCAGATCATGCGGTTAATGAAACCCGTATGACCCGCACCGCTAATGAAATCTCTCCAGGTATATATACACTGGGAGATGGACAAGAGGACAACCGACAGAAAAAGAAGAAAAGAAAGAAATTCTCAAGAAAGAAAGAAATTCTCAATGAGACCTCCCATTGAGTACATAAAATAGCCTTCCCAGGTCAAAATTCTATCTTGTGTAATTTCAGAGTTTTAGCTCTGTTAAGTTCGCTGTAATTCTTTGCAAATAGTGAATTCTCTCTCTCTCCTCCACGTGATTTTTTCCAAATTGGGTTTTCACGTAAAAACCTGTGTCTTTATGTTGTCTTTTTGCTCACTCTTAGATACAACTAAGCCATTTGTCCCAAGTATTTGGGGTAGGCTACATGAACCAAAAGAGAATTACGCTGGATCGGGCACATGGATCAGCTTTCTCCACTCATTCCTATCGAGCAATATGCCTTAACTAAGACCTTTAGCCTCTATATCTTGTCGTATTACCTTCATCCATGTTTTCTTCGGTCTCCCTTGCGCTCTTTTAACTTGCCCTAAATTGATACGCTCTACTCGTCGGACTGGCGCATCTGTAGGTCTACGTCGCACATGATCAAACCATCGTAGACGGTTTTCTCTCATCTTCTCTTCTATAGAGGCTACACCTATCTTAGTACGAATATCATCATTTCTCACCTTATCTCTCCGCTTGTTACCATACATCCAACGAAGCATACGCATATCTGCTACATTCATCTTTTGGGCATGATGTCTCTTTATAGCCCAACATTCTGTGCCATATAATAAAGCTGGCCTAATAGCAGTCCAATAAAACTTTCCCTTCAGCCATAACGGAATGTTACGATTATATAAAACTCCTGTTGCGCTCCTCCATTTCAACCAGTCGGCTTGGATCCTATGGTTGACATCACTATCGATCTCCCCATTCTTTTGGATAATAGAACCTAAGTACTTAAAATGACTGCTCATCGGTATTTCTTGTCCATCTAGTTTCACAATACTATAATCTCGGATTCCTGTTTATTGAATTTACACTCCATATACTCTGTTTTGGCCCTACTTAATCTAAAACCTTGAGATTCTAGAGTTTGCCTCCATAACTCCAATTTGGCATTTACCCAGCTCTCGTCTCATCGATAGGACAATATCATCAGCAAATAGTATACACCATGATATCTCATCCTGAATGGCTCTAGTAAGCTCATCCATCACTATGACAAATAAGAATGGACTCAATGCGGATCCTTGACGCAATCCAATTGTGATAGAAAAATCATTTGTTATGCCTCCACAAGTTTTGACATTTGCCACTACTCCATCGTACATATCCTTGATTATGTCAATATATTTGATGGGGACTCTCTTTTTCATCAATGTCCACCATAATACCTCTCTTGGCACCTTATCATAAGCTTTTTCTAAATCAGTAAAGACCATATGCAAATTTCTCTTCCTCTCCCGAAATCGCTCTATAAGCTGACGAAGCAAATGAATAGCCTCTGTCGTCGATCGCCCCGGCATGAACCTAAACTAGTTCTCTGATATTGTAACATTCTGCCTTAACCTGTGTTCAATCACCCTTTCCCAAAGCTTCATGGTGTGACACATAAGTTTAAATGGAAAAATAATATAGATAAATTCCTTCTGGGAATTTACCCCTGCTTCTACTATATTGCATTTCACATTTTTCTAAGAAAAAGTATTCCAATTATTAGATTCATTTTGAGTGATGATTGGTTACATTGTGATATTCATGGAAACGTTAAACCATTCAAATGTGAAATTACTAAGTTGTGTCTATCTTGTTTGTAAACTACATTGTGGCCTGCTCCTTTGGCATCCTGTATTGTAGGTCCTAGATATTTCTCTTGGACATTGAATAACTAGTCCGATCCACTATCTCAAATTAAAAGTCCTTCTCAGCCTTACCTGCCAACTCGACTGGATCGCTCTGTTAGTAGTCAATCTGTTACTCTAGATGGAAACTAGAGTCTTGTTTTAACAGGTACCGCTGTTTCCTTTTCCTTTTTCCTGTCTAGTTTTGCTACCAAACAAGTTGTGTTCAGTTAAAAACTAAGGTAGATATCTAGTTCATATATTATTTTTCCATTTAAAATCTAAATCCAAAGTATACCGGCAAGGAACACTTAACCTTCATTGTGGGAGTTACCCGATTTATCCTCTTGTTATTTCCTTTGCAGTTACTGCATGATTTAGTGCATTCTGAGGATATATTTTTTGTACTTTTTCTTTTCTTACATGTCAGAGTTCAGTCTCCCTACATTCATTAGCTTATAATTTTCTTCGTCCATCTCTATCTTTTTTTGTAGGGATTATAGCAAAGAAGACTGGTTTTGGTATGAATTTCTTAGATATGTATCCCCCAACTCTTTTCTATTTAGAAAAATCCCCCCCCCCCCCCCCCCCCCCCCCCCCCAACCAAAAAAAAAAACCCAAAAAAAATTGTTGTAATTGCCAATGCCAATGCCAATTTACCCTCCAAACTTATCACAAGCTCAATTGATCTCTTTCAAAAAAAGAAAAAAATATTTTCTTTCTTAGGAACCTAATGAGAGAGAGAGAGAGGTGGTGAACAATCTTTTTGATTTTCTTTGAATATTGAGATTGGGTTTTCTTGATTGATAGGCTTATTTTGTGTTGAAGCCTGATTTGAATTCGAAGAAGAAGAAGAAGAAGATTTTTTTTTTTTTTTTTTTTTTTTTTTTTTGGGGGGGGGGGGGGGGGGGGGGGGGGGGGGAGGGGGGGGGGGGTATATGTGCTCTGTATGATTTTTTTATTCATCTATTTTATTGGGTTTTCTTGGTGAGAGCTTGATTTAAGAGAGAGAAATAAGGCACTTTAGCCATTTAGGAAATTTTTTATTTCACTTAACAGAAAAAAAAAAAAAGAAATATTCCCTTTTTCATTCCTTGTGGTAACATAGGGATATAATGTTATCCCAACATATTTGGGGGTTATTTTAGCAGTTTGAATGATTTGGGGGGGGGGGGGGGGTATGTTTTCGAAATATAGAAGATTTGAGGGGATGTGTGTGTGTGTGTGTGTGTTTGAAAAACCCTTTTGGTATGCTTACAATGATATATTTGCATCTCTGTATATGCATGAATATATGCGACAAAATCTATATAACAATTCTGCAATGTGTATATAGCAATTAGAGTAACACGAGGTACCCCCATTGTCAATAATTACTTCCTATGAGTTCTTGAGCTCATTTATTGTATCCTTTGTTGTCTTTACCTTGTATTTTCAAGTAATATATAAAGGACATATCATGAGACTTAGTGATTGAATCATTTCATTTCCTGCTTTGGTACTTCCAGTCTGGCCTTAAAATAAGGTTTGTGTCAATGCAGACTACCTCCATGCCCATTTTTTTGGCTGTACCTTAGAAGGAAAACTGTTCTTAAGTAATCCCTTTTTATCTAAGATTATCCTGCTATAGTATGTCTCTGGCTACGCTAGTGAAATAAGTTTAATTGTTGCATCTCTTGGCTACATCATCCACATAAGTTAAACAATTATTTTTGCCAAAAGTAGGTAAGACTTATTTTTCCTTTTCCTGTGACCTAGTTAAGCACACTCTTTGTGCTTGACATGGAGGCTTGAGTAGATACTTTTAACAGCTCCTTTTTATCAGTAGATAGTGACCAGGTGGATGGTGGGATATTTGCTTGTTCTGTTTGTTTTCTCCAACAAATTTGCAGTCTAGATGATTTTAATATCAGTAAATTAATAGGCTCGTAGGTTTGATCAATTAAAGAATCTGATGGACTTTATGTTGACCGCGGATCATAATTCAGTGGGTTCTTCTACTTCTGAAGCACTTCATGTGTGTTATTGAACTATTTTCTATCTTATTCTGTCAAACTGCTTATAATTATGGAATCATCTGATATTTTTATTTTGTTGGTTCTTTATACAACTGCTGCAGTATTTTTGGACCTGTGAGTCAGTTTATTCCAAGATCATACTTCATGCTATCGTATTAATCTAAGTGTGGGTATTCTACTGTGTCGTGTCAAAGAGCGGCCTGGTCAGTATATCTACATTAGTACACTCATTTCTGCGTGACCAGAAGACTTTCTTTCTTATTTGAACTTGCATGGTCCATCTTAAGGCTTCTGGAACACTTGGAATTAGTCTTATAAAACTATCTCTGACCTTTGAATAATGAAGGAAGACTCATTATATGCCCTGCTGACTTTTTGACTTGCAAGGAGTCAGCATTATCTGTTTCCAATGTAGAACATCTTGTATGGGGTTACTATCTGAATTTAGCTTAAAAGTCTCTTAATTGTTTAGCTTTGTATATTTAGTTCTTAATTATTAATTAAAGTTTCAGTAAGCGGAAAAAACATTGCATTTTCTTATAACAGATTGAGAACTTTTTTTGTACTTTTGGTATTTGATTTTTGCAGATATCAGTGAGCTGAACCTACCAAAGACTACAACTATCACTTTTCCCAATGGCAAGGATGATCTGATGAATTTTGAGATCAGCATCCGGCCGGATGAAGGATATTATTTGTAAGTGCCCTTTGCAGATTTGCAACCCATAAGCTTTTTGGTTCATTTCATAAACAGATGCCCATGTGGTTTTATAACATGCCAGCTACCCATATTGTTGTTTCTGTCACTTATAAGCTCTCTCTCTCTCTCTCTCTCTCTCTCTCTCTCTCTCTCTGTGTGTGTGTGTGTGTGTGTGTGTGTGTGTGTGTGTGTGTTTCCTTATTTTTATTTTATCATCTAATTCAAGGCCAAGTGCTGAAGGTTTAAGCCTCCATTTTCAATTTCTTGTTGAACGTATATATCAGTCTTTTCCTTTTCACCTTTTTGTATTCATAGGTTTCTTCAATCATGCTTATTTTTAAATGCATTCATCCCTTTTTTCCCATATACATGTCACTCTGTTAGGTCTGGCCTTCGGAGGTGGTTCATTTATATTCACCCTCCAAGGGTTCATTTCATAAGCAAGATGTCCATGTGGTTTATAGCATATAATCTCCCAATATTGTTGTTTCTCTCCATATAATCTGTATATATGCATTCCTCAATGTTTCCATGCCTTTATTTGTTATTTGGTTCAATGGCAATTGCCAAAGGTAAATATTATGTTTACATAGTTTCTAGTGGAATGTTGTGCTGTGGCTTTTCATTTTCACCTTTTTGTCATTACAGACCTCTTTAATCATTATTGCATCTTCTATTTCACATTGTCTGCTCTTTTTAAATATACTTAATGTGCAATAACATGTTTTTCAATTATCTTTGGCATTTTTTTCCATAGGAATGGGACATTTTTATTCACTTTCCAAGTCTCTCCTTCTTATCCCCACGAACCACCTAAGGTCAAGTGCAAGACAAAGGTGATTATCCTTCAACTTGCTAGTAGTAGCGTATCTATTCTTTACAAGCTAATCTATTTCTTAATTCTTTATATTATGCCTGATCCAGGTTTACCATCCTAATATTGACCTTGAGGGAAATGTCTGCCTTAACATTCTACGTGAGGATTGGAAACCTGTCCTCAACATCAACACTGTTATCTATGGCCTGAATCTTCTTTTCACGGTACATCTCTTCCCTTTGGTGTTCTTATTCTTTCTAATTTTGTCCAATTTAAAGGAAAAATACCACTAAACAATTCTCTCCACCTTTCATATAGCCTGCATGCAATGTCTGGGTAACCATGAAAGTAATATTGCCTATCTGTCAATGACCTTTTTTTGTTGATTTCTAAAAAGAATCATATTAAAATTTAAGAAGTTACACATTTGTTTGTTTGTGCAAGAGCTAGAAAATTTATCATGATTCAGTGTTCAAAATATGTATTGATGCAAGTAGTGAATCTGCTTCCTGTGGCATGGGCCGTATGATGTTGTTTCTTAGCTAAAAATTATGCCTAGCTTACCCTTTTTATTAGAATGATTTTAACGTCAAGGGTCTGTAGTTTGTGTGCAAAACAAGAAATTTCTAATATAAGATGGTTCTCAAACTCAGAGTATCCATCACAGTATTCAAGAAATGCAATTCATATACTATCAGCTTGATTCTGGTCAGTTGTAGTTCATTGATTCTGATTTTGACAAATTTGCTGAATAAAATGTTTTTCTTTGGGAACATGGGAAAAAAAAATTAATTAGCCCTTCCTGGCTCTATTTCATTCAACTCTCTCTTTAAGAATGGCTCTCAACTCAGGCAGCATATTATCAAAATTCTCAACACTCTCTATCCTTGGACCCACTGATGGCCATGAGATGTGCTGCAGAACTGCCTTGAATGAATGAAATGCTTCATCATGAAATTCCATTACATACATAGTTGAGCAATCATGTTTCTAGAAACATGTCTAAAATGAGTACAATGAGTGGGACTGTTGAGATGCATGAGCTGCAATACACTATAAGAGACCGCGGAAATGTTGACTTGATAGAAGTTTGAAGTAGCTTAAACCAAAAGCAGATATGGGGTAACCGTTAATGGTGACGTGTGCACCAGGGACCATTGAGTCTGACAGATAGGAGGGAACAATTGCAGCTTAAGGAGCTGGCAGAAATAGAATGGGTGTAAAACAAAAATGAATATGGATTGAGTAATAAAAAATGAATATTGTACTTGCTGATTTAACAGGCAACATGACACTTAATCAAGCTGAATAGAGAAAAAAGATCCATGAATTTGGGATAGTGGGTGGCTGTTGTTGCATGAATTCGAGATACATGAACATCTGCGCCAGTCAGGAACCTTAAATTCGCAGATTCTTGATTGTCTCTGGATGGAAGATCCACCTTGGTATTTGGTTGGAAATAAATTGGGAAATTTTTTTGGCATGGGAAGTACGAAGATGAAATCTCTGAACCAAAATATAGCAGTTGTGTCAAATAACAAAGCCATGTTACATGTTCCAATGGATACCATATGCATTGCTAGCCTTTTTGAATTCTCACATGCTTAAAGAGATGACACTACAGGAGGTATTAACCAAGCCTATTGGCAATGGATTACACTTAATGTTGTAAATCATTTTTCATTGTCATGGATTGCCAGCCTGTCACAACAAATTTTAAGTCAAGCAACGCATGCAACAGTCTTTTTTTATCCTGTGGTAGCTGTGACAGTTCTGATAGCTTTTATCTCACTAAAATCTTATACGAATTAGTGAGAGAAGGCGGCAAATCCTTAAAGACAATAAATGTGTATTTAAATTATAGAAATTGCTCCTTTTGGCAAGGATCAGAGAGAAGAATAAAATTGCTTAGCCCATGGTGAGTAGAATTAAGATACGCAATTTCCTTGTTGAAGGAATTCCCTGTGAAGGGTATCTTTTTGTGTGTATCGTGAAGGGTTGAGATAACAAAATCTCCGCACCTCTTTCTCACTTCTTTGGCCTCCCATATTTTTTGATATTTTCCCAAAATTCCTGTGATGCCCCTCTTCCCCTTGCGTTGATTATGACAGGTTAAGGGAGAATCTACTGATCCAACCAATCACGAGCTGAAAACAGGGAAGTCCTCTTGGTTTAATTAATTGCATGAAGTGTTTTCTAACATGTATCTAGAACAAAAAATGCGACTATCTTGACATCTTGTAAGTATTGTTTCTCTACGCTCATTAAAATAGACTCAAACATGAAAGACATTTAGGCTTAATAATATGTGAACTGTTTCAAGCTTGTTTGCCTAAACTGTATCCTGAATCCCAGTGTTATTATTAAAACCTGAACCCCTCAAGTCCCGCATGAAAGCTTTGTTCCTGACTGTACCCTCTTTTCTTCCTCTCATTTCTCCCCCAGTCATACTGCTGCCTCATCACATCATCCACCTTTCGCTTCTATTTTGTACATCTTCCAGTTCCTGTGTCCGTGAAAGCGTGTAGCAGGTCTTTAGCAGATATTAATGGGACAAAGAATATGTGGGGAGACTTAGCCAAAGCTAGATACTGTAGATACATTAGTGAACAAATTCATTATATCTGCATGTGGTAGTTCATGGTTTAGCAAACAAGAAATAATATGTGAAGAGTCTGATTAAGAACTGATTGACAGTCTATGATGCATGTCATTTATTCAATAAGTCAGAGCCTTGGATACCTTGCTCAAGGTCTTTAAGCTAAAACTTCAATGAGGATAGGACCATTCTTTTAACTGTGTAGCTTTGGCGGTCAAGCTCATCGGCCATCTTATAGAGCACTTAGGCTGACCCAGTATATCTTGTCCCATTTTTGCATGCATTGTGGAAACCTATGTATCCAATTCTAGCTTCCAAAGCAGGCCCCACCTATACAGTCTAGCATCCAACTCGATGCTGATACCATCTGCATTGGGTGATAGATATGTCTTAGTGGCTGAATCTTCCAAATAGGGCAGCACCCATGACCTCATTTTGAAATAACGGTGCCTCCAATGATCCCTAGCGGATTTTAACATCATCTAGGGGTATTCCACAAACCTTAACCCTCTTTCCATAGGAGCTCACCTTTAAGAATTAGGCAAATCCAAAAATCTAGCAATAAATCATGACGATTCCAGGGAGCACCCAGTTTGAAATGGCTGAAACATTTTAATTTAGGTGAAAGCTTGAAGCCACATTAAGCTAACATCTATCCTACCCTAGGATGATTTAGGGGAACACTTTTTCTAATTGAATGAATAAAAAAGTTATGCTCGAGGTTGGGTTTGAGGTATATGTAATTAAATGCAACCTTGAAGGACATACACACACGGCTAATGCACATATTTGTACTTGGATTTAGAATAATATATGATGGCAATATAATTGGGTGATTATATTATATTCTAGTGATTTAGCCTACAGAAATGGGGAAAAAACAAATCCTTGAATGTGGTCTGGACAACTGGCTTCTTCAGTTCACTCTTCTTTAAGGACTGTCTAGAAGAGTAGGACCGCAAAAAGTGACAGACTGTGGTATACTGCATAGCGTCAATTGGCTTAGATGTTAAGGTTTATATTTGACATGTTATACGACTATGAAAAGATCATGATTTTCCTTGTTATGTTGCCACAAGCTCTTGCTTTGATGTTTCTATTCCCATGGACAAGGGGGCTTATTCTTCTTTAAGTTCAATAGGCCTGCATGAAATAAATTATAAGTTTCAGCAATACATAAGGTGGGAGATTATGAATCTCTTGTGAGGTCAGAATAATCTTCTTGCACGATTTATGCAACCAGCTATTCAAACACTGGTTGAAGATAAGAAACCTATTGAAGGTAAAAAAAAAAGAAGACAAAAATGATAAAATGTAAAACAAAATAAAAAATTATGGCATGAAATTTGCAACTAGTAGTGTACAATTCAATGTTTCTTTACCTACATGCATACGCAGTAGGAGAAGTAGAGGAGAAAATGTTGTCCCTGCGTAAAAAATGTTTTTCAAAATTATGTAGACTCTACACTGCAAAATACAAATGCTGAACTTAACGATATTAGGAATACTCTGCGATTTCTTCTACATGTCAATGAGCGTTCTTGTGCAATCTCTACAGAAGCAATCGTAGATATGAAATATTTTCAAACTAAGACTATTCGGTGTGTGCGCGCGCGCGTGTGTGTGTAGTTTTGTACCTCTATTCTATTTGGATTTGGGTATATTTGTCACCATAATAGAGCATGGAACGTTAATGTCTAAGGAGCATCAACAGTTCAACATTAAGGTCTAAGTAGCATTTTATAACAGTTCAGCATTATGGTCTAAGTAGCATATTTTAACAGTTCTTTCTCCTGCTTTTGCTTCTTTTAACCACTACAAATCAGTGTTCTAAAAATCAATTTCATTATTCGTGCGGTCCAACACTGAATAATGATTAATCGGAGATTAATCGGGGATTAATCGTTTTTGAAAATTTTAATATATTTAATTATATTTATACACAACTACATATGAATATATACAATTAATTATTGAAAATACCTAAATATTATACAAGACAATATCTAGATGTGAAGTTATAAACCATGATATGATAAACAAGACAATATGAATAAATAGTAAAAAAGAAAGAAGTAAAAGAACTTATCTCTTAAAATTAGTAATCCAAGATTTTAAATTTTGCAATATAAATATAAATTAAAGAACTTACTTGCAAAATAAGATAAATAAAAAAATTAGTCAATTTATCAATCAAAATAACGAGCTTTAAAGAATGATGGAGAAAGATTGTTAAATAAGTTAATTTGAAAAATAATCAAAAATAATAAAACTTAAGTATCACTTTATGCAAAATATACAATAATAAAATATTATAATTTATTTACTATTTAATAAATAACAGTTCATCTACTATTTAATAAAAGATCATTATCAAATCATCAACATCATAATATAAACTACTTAGCGATCCAACACACACAAAGTGATAAGTTTTTCAAATAAAAAACATATGAAATACGTAAATGATTAATCGGAGATTAATCGGATTAATTGGGGATTAATCGCGCATTAATCGGGGATTACTCGGTGATTAATCGTTTTGGACTCGATTAATCGCTCGAGCGCATAATCAGAGCGATTAATGTAATATTAAGCGGGCTGCCACTGAATAGGAATAATCGGTTGATTAATCGGCCGATTAATCCGATTTTTAGAACAATGCTACAAACTAGGGTACTTTGTAAACACGAGATATGTGACCTAATTGTCTTGTAAACATGAAATCCAAATTATACCTGCAGCTTTTAAGAATAGTCGAGCAGTTTGATAAATTACAGGAAGGCTGGCCAATTGCCATTTATGCTGTTCTGCTAACTATATTATGAACTTGTAAGCGCTAATCGTTTGCCAGTCTACCAGTATGATTCATATTTTTATGCTGCTGAAGATACACGCATTTTGTCTTGCAGACACTATTGACAGATCATAGATAGAGCAGTCCACTTTGTATGTAGATCTGAGTTTCTCTGCTGCTGCTTGGTTGAAGACTGGAGCTAAGCTTAGCTTTAACCTTGTCTATGCTAGCATCTAGAGATGTTATTTTATTTTTTTTCTCCCACACTCGGACAAATATAATATCAATGATTAAAGCTTGTTTCCTTTTTTTTTTTTTTCTTTTCTAATTCTCCACTTAAATTTAATGTGCAGCAACCCAATGATGAGGACCCACTAAATCACGAAGCAGCTGCTGTTCTGCGGGACAATCCAAGATTATTTGAGATGAACGTGAGAAGGGCAATGGCTGGAGGATACTTGGGGCAGACTTACTTCACCAGGTGCATATGAAGCAAACACCGCGCCTGGAAGGGCTCAAGACAGTGCCAGCATGTATGTGTACTTTTACAGAACTGAGCTGGCCACAGGTGCTGTAAATTCCATTTGGTGTTACTGAAAACTCTCCGGGCATGTATTTGAAGGTTCTGTTGAACTTTGCTGCAATGTTGTAATGTGTGAAACTCAGCGCAATCTGCTGACTTGTTGGCTATTGTTTTTTTTTTTTTTTTTTTCCCCCATTTTGTTGTGGTGAATTGTGAATTAGTGTTGGCCTGCCATGTTGAAATTTGGAACTCATGTACCCAACTATTATTTTAAATATAAGATGAACTGTGTTTAGGCCTCCCGTCTCAGTTGAGATCATTTTTGTCGCAGGTAAACTCTTTGGTTCTCTTTTCTCCTTGATTCTGGCATGGGTTAGGTTATAAGCCAAAATTTAGCTGTTTGTCTGCCAGTGGTGACGTTAGGTTCATCCAGGAATTCATGGAATTTTCATTAGGTTAGTGTTTTCTTTGATATGTAACAAATTTCATTGATATCTAAAGAACTCTTTTGCAAGCACAACTCTGTAATATATGCTTCACTGATGTGCTAGAGTGTTACGAGAGGACCCAGGCCTTTACCTATCACAAGCCAAAAAAACCACAAAAAGATAGCAGGAAGCATTATATAGGATTTGCATTCCTTGACAAGTTCCACGCTGATTTGAAGGAGAACTTTTCATTGGCTAACAGTTTCCATGTCTATGTATCGATTTTGTACAGTCAGGATTAGAAAGGTCCCGGCTTCGGTGAAGAGAAGACCAAGAGCACAAGGTCGGAGTGGATATTTCAACCTGAAACACCAGCTCCTTCCACTCCCCACAACTCCAAGGTAGTCATACTGACACCACAGCCCCCCTCGCATTGTGAGAAGGACAAGGACTCTCAGGAAGCCCTTTAGAAGGGCAGCGGTGTGTCTGAGATGGGCTCCGGCAAGACCGGCAAGATAGGCAAGACAATGATGAGATCACGTCTGTGCCCTGGTACCGCCGAGGAGAAGTATCACTACCAAACATGGAGACTCCAAATCACCAGCCGAAGGATTCCAGCCCATTGGAGGGAAAAGCCAACATCCCTTGGTTTGGATAAACTGAAGCTCATCCGTCCGTCCTGCACATCTTCTCTGACGGCGGCACCCTGTCAGAGTGACTAATGCGCCGTAATAGTCCTTTCACTGCGACTAATGCGATGCACCTTTTAGAAAAGTGTCTTTCCTGTGTGTGCTCAGATATGTACCGTCCGATGAGCGCCTCAAATCGCTTGTGGTGGGTTATCCACTTTTAGCCGGTTTTTATCCACCACAGAGGGTCTAGTAAGATGCCAAGTTCCATTGTGTATGATAGAGGAAACTTTAAGCTCAGCAGAATGAGCATCAACATTTATACTGTCAGTTAGCCCTCCTATAGGCAGCCAGGATCAAACCAGAGAGAGGTGTCTTTACCATTGCCAATCAGTTTAGACATAAGTGAGAGGGCTTTTGGAATATGAGAGACAATAAATTTCCATGTGCCAGAATCAAGCAGTGAGGATGTGACTGAAGCTATAGGAGTTCCATGAAGATACAAATGTTCATGAGGTGAGCCAACATAGTGTTATTGGTACACATTCTCCACACTAATTTGATGCCTGCTGCTGAACAAACATATGCAATTCTTCTTATACCCAAGCCCCCTTCACTTTTCGGCCTGCATATAGATTCCCAGCTCCATGCATGCACTTTCTCATTCCATAAAAAATTTGCAGAAATTCTTTCAATTTCCTTAATAACTGAAATTGGGAAACTAAAAGACTGGCTCCACTAGGAAATTGTGTTAAGAATAACTGTCTTAATCAGTTTAGCCCTCCCTGAGAAAGATAATTGCTTCATCATCCAACCATCAGTAGCCATTCTGCATTTATCAATTAGAGCTGAATCATCTCTTGGCTTTAAATATGTAGAGCTTAATGGCATACCCAGGTATCTGAGAGGAAAATTGCATTGTGACATTCCAACAATATTCAGTAACTCGTTCTTATTTCTGCAGCCCTTACTGAAGATAAATTTGCTCTTGTTTCTATTAATCACTAAACCGGTATTCTGCTGAAGACCAGATAAAAGTTTGTTTATGGAATTAAAAGACTTCTTGTTAGCTCTGGAAGAAACTAACATATGATCTGCAAACAAGAGATTGAGATATCTGATAATCAGAGCCCCTCTTAATTGGTTCTATATCTCCTGAAGCCATAAGAAGATTCATCTGAATTAACAAATATTCCATAGCCATCACAAATAGATATGGGGATAATGGATCTTTCTGTCTAACTCCTCTATTGCAGCCAAAGAAACTAGTGGGGAGCCATTGATTAGCACTGAAAAGGAGGTGTTGAGATGCGCTCCTTGATCCAGATAATCCACTTTGAAGGGAAGCCCATGCAGTGCATGCTATAATAGATGAATTCCCTATTAACTATATCAAATGCCTTCTGTAAATCCAATTTGACTCATGCTCTTTGTCCCAGAGGTTTATTGAAGTCTCTAATGAACTCATGAGCCATCAATGAACACTCCAGTGATGAGAAGAATTGAAGCTCATAAAAAAAAATAAGAAGAATTGAAAAGTTGCTGGTAGAAGTTGGGAGCCAAATTTCTGATGCTGTGTATGTCAGTAACCTGTGCACCAGTATCTGATATAAGGTGGGTGATTTGATTCTTTGCTTTTCTGACATTTGGCCATTGAGTAGAAAATTTTGGTGTTTCTGTCAGCTAATTGAAGCCAATCTTCTCTACTCTTTTGACACTAAAGCTCCTCTTCAAGACTAAGCCTATGCTCAATCTTATCTGCTGCCTCCTTTTCTGCAACTTGTAGGTCAATATTAAGAGGATTGAGGGACATACTTTGTTGTATCAGTGTCTGTTTCTGTAGTAACCCAAACTGAATATTAATAACAATGCAAATAAAAAATGTGTATTTTAGATTTTGGGCTACTTTTGCAAACTGTATTGTTGTTAGAGTCAAATGCAATATGGGAAGCTCACCGGCGATGGCCGTTGCGCACCATAAGTGGCGGCCGGTCGCCGGCGCCCACCCGTGACCAAGGATGGCCACGGGGTGGGGGTGGGGGTGGGGGTGGGGTCATGTTAGCCACCAAAACCCAAGCCCAAATGGGTTTAAGTGGGCTCCTACTGTAGGTAGAGGAGGATTTGAGATTTATTTTACAGAAAACTTGTCTTGGACTCTACCATATAACTAACTCATATTTTTTCTTTTTCAATTTTATCTTTTTTTCAAATCTGGCGTCATCTCTATGGATCTCGTCAATTTTCTTCATCAATCATCTTGTGATGAATTTGATCATTTTCGTGATGATTTTTAGACCTAGGATTTGAGTTTTTGATTTGGTTTCTGTTAGATGATGACGATACTGAAATAGTTGCAATCCTTTTATGTGAGGAATGCGATTCAAAGACTGCGACTCATGACCTGATTTCGATTCTAGAGGAGCTAGGATTTTAGAAAGGAGTTACATAGTGAAAGAATAGATGATTACGGTTCTCATAATAAGGACTGGGACCATGAGAACTGTAACCATGGTCGCAGTCCTCATAAGCGCTCTAAAAAAATAAAGTGAACATGAAAATGAGGACTTTACATGATAACTGCGACTCATAATCATATTCTTTTATATGAGGACTGTGACTCAGTCCTGAAGTTGCAGTTGCAGTCGAAATTCTTACAAAGTTGCAGTTCTCAAAGTTTATGTTGCAATTCTCACAAAATTCTTACAAAGTCGTAATTCCGAAGTCATAATCACAGTCGCAGTTGAGGAGCGCTTTGAGCTGTGGTCATAATCACGGTTAAAGTTAAAATGGAGGTATTTTAGTCTTTTACATTTTTGTGATTAAACTATCAGTCAAACACATGTTTGTAATTTAGCACCTGCAAAAAAAAATGAGGCCCATGGAAGAAAAAATCGTAAATGAGTTTTCCCTGATTAAATTTTACTAGAGGTGGTTTCACCCAAAATCCCCTTTATTTTAAACCCAAAATATTTTTAGAATTTTCTATAAACCTCTCGAACCCATCAGATTTAGTGTAAATTTTCTAAATGACCCCTGAAAGTGTGACTTCGCAGATCAGCCTCTTGGATCATGCCCAATCAGTATTTTAACATTTGCAGAAAGGCCCCTAGACTTTCAAGAATTTACATAAAAGCCCCTTTTGATTGTAAACTTGTAAATTTTTCTAAAATTTCTATAAAATTATCTAGAAATAGTAAAGACTATTTAAAGTGTCTTTCTCGTAGTTAGAGATAGGTTTATGGCCTACATCGCTACATTTAACTTATTAATAGGCTAAGACTTCAAGGAATGATCGGAATCCACTATTTATTATTAGGATCTTTCAATAGAAGTTGAGATCATCTTGAGCCTGCAATTAAGGCTTTGTGATCAAAATGTTTTGGTAAGTGATGAACTCGTGATATGAAGTTTATGAATTTTACACATATAGGGTTTATGTTATGTTACAAGTTCAAGTGCATTTTGCATATGAAGATATTTATGCTTATTTGTAGCATGTATTTATTGATTCATGTTGAATAGTTGTGATTGGCATCTTGAGTAGTTTTCTTCGCATGTAATTTATGTATAAACTACATGTATGATGAGAATTGGTTATCATTGTTTTAACCTACACGTAAAGTCTCATGTCACATGAGAATTGGTTATGAATAAACTACATGTAAAGTCTCATGTCATATGTACACTATTCGATTGTTAGAATTCTCTTTTTCTGTCACGCTAATATTATATGTTTCGTTGCATGTCATTTAAGCATAAATAATGTGCACTAATCGATTGTTAGAATTCTCTATTTATAACATGGTTCATTCACTTGCTGAGCATTAAGTTCACCTTGATATTTTTCAGAATTGACTATCTCAGTTATTAACTAGTTCGTTTCGGGGATTTCTTGAGTTGAGGAGCCCGTGGCAGATCTCGAAGGACAACTCGGGTAGTTATCTAATCAGTATTAGGCTTAGTAGGTATGTTATCTTTTGGAACTTGAATCAAGTTTGAAGTATTCGATAAATTTGATGTATGGATTGACACAAGATAGTTTCGGGTCATCTCTAGAACTCATGAATGTATCCTTATATATATTTGGAGAATTCTTGTTATTTATGCTATTGGTGTTATATTTTGGCAAGTTTGAGCAGGAATTATGTTAGACTTCACAATTATCTTATTTGAGGAGTTGTAATTGACTGTCATTGGACCCCCATTGTCTAAAATTGGTCTCGGGGCATGACAGTTTCTGTCTGTACTCCTTAAACTTTTTGACCTGGTGAATCAGAAGACCCTTGGACCATGCTTTCGATTTCAACAATCTGAGCTTTTGTACCACCCTACATAATGGGAAACCATGAACAGAAGCACTCACAATTCATCCAGTAATTGAAAAATAACTTCAGTAACTTGATGTAGATGCAACAATAGTGGGGTATGATCACTAGTAGATGTGCATAAATACTCATAATATGAGTGAGGCAATATATAAAGCCAATGATCACTACATACCAATTTATCCAGTCTACCTACACTTCTGATATCAGCAAGAGAACAATGGTGCCAGACAGTCATTGAAGTCTTTAAGAAGAGGAATAGTGAGATGTTTCCCCCCAATTCTTTCTGTGGATACCTCACCATGTTAAAATCTCCCATTACTGCCCAAGGCAAACTTGTGGTAGCTGTAGCTAGGTTCTTCAGTTCAGACCAGAGAGGAATTCTGGCAGCTTGGATGTTTTCCCCATATACAGTAGCCATAACCAACAGAGATCTGCTGACTGCACTTGGAGAGAATAGTGCACTGCCAAATAGATGGATTCCAAAACAACCACATCCTCCTCTGCTAGAGTGTTCATAGTTGTTGCAAGAGAGCCAATCATCAGGTACACACCTGAGCACTCTTAAGAGCTTTTAGAGGGCTTAAATCTTTGTTTCTACTAACCCAACAATACTAAGATTACATTCCAAACTAATACAGACATTAAGATGATTGAGTTGTCCCCTAATTAGTTCTATTGCTGCTTCTTGGGCTTCACCTTTGATTTACTTATATCTTTAATGTGATACTAAGAATATCTTTTTTTTTAGCAGAATACAATCCTAATTTAAATATATTCGTATATTAACTTCTAACAAAAAAGACATAGAGAACATGTATATATGCACATACACGCGTGTATGTATCAGTTTTGTGACAACAAATTCTTCAAGTTAAACATTTTATGTAAAACTAGCAACAAAAAAAAAAAAAAACAGTCTAACTGCAGTTGATATCTCCAGAATTTGGAATGGGTTGCCCATATTTCATTCCAAGGCCAAATCTTCTGCATGTCAACTCCATATTGAAAAATTGATGGTGAGATTAGTGAGACCACAATAAAGTTTTAATACATAACTAGTAATGTTTTTGCTGCATGATACATACATTAGTAATCAAGGGTAGTTCCTCAATCCAAGTGAGTCTATTATCCAGAATACACAACACAAGAAAATGCATTTTTAACCCCCAAAGTTTCCCGTGATTTCTTCAAATCTCTGCTTTCAGTAACTGATTGCCGTCACAAATGGTACAAGTAGTAATACAAGTTTACTCTCTCATATGTCTTCCAAACCCTAGAGGATTTCTTTGCAGCCAATGATATGGAGTCATATGAAACTAGTCAGACAATTTAAATAGGCAGAATACAAGCATAACATTTTTTCTTTTATGTCTAAAGAGAAAAACCAATCCATGAACCCAAATTAGGAGATCTACATAAAAGGTGCTTCAGCTCTTTGCTGTGCCAAAGAATCTGGAGAGCGGCACTGGACCGTCACTCTCACTATCACTGCTGGAGTGCTTGCCCTTGACCTGTGCCTTCTTTCCTTCTTCGATTTCTTAGATCTTGACTTTGACCTCGACCTTTTCAATTCCCTCTCGTCTTCGCTGCTAGAAGATTCAGAAGATGAACTAGCGGAACTGGATTCAGATGACCTCCGTCTATGCTGTAAAATACATTTCAAATACAAAGGTTCGGTTGGTCGTGGACACTCAGTTGGATTAAAGATTATTCAGAAAGACAAGGCTGAAATTTCGGGGTCGGTCTATGTGAGACAATGAAAAAGCCAATAAATAATTCTTACCAAACTATACATTGTTAATGAGAAACAAACTAAAATGAATTTAAGATTTCTATCATTGCATAAACCAAGTCCATTTTGAGAACCACAATTCCTAATACCCATTGGCAATATGAAGTCACAAAACACTTCAAAGGTATCGCAACATGAACCTCAACAGTTCTCCCAAGCAATCACATAATAATTTGATTGTTTCTCAAAAAATCACTTGCAATTTGAACCCCAATAATGTTCTTTCAAGCACTACACAATTCTTATTGCATTTGCTAACTGTATTCTTGCTAAAATTTCATGTAGGGGCTGTTTGGATTCAAGGAATTGGGTGGAAGTGAGGAAGTGGGAAGTGTCTTTTCTCATTTTCGCTGTTCATCCAAACACCGGAAAAGGAAAATGGAAAAAGTTCTTTTCCTTATCTCTTTTCTCCTTTACACAACGTTTTCCTCACTTCCAGAGTGCTATAGTTAATTTTGTGGTCATGTAAATCTCATTTGTAATAAGTTGTAACACAAAACAGTTAATTTTTTGCTCATGTAAATCTCACTTGCATTCTAATTACAGTCTAATTTTTATTTTTCTTAATTAATTTTTAATTTAATATTATTTTGCGGTCAACTTTGTAGTCAACTTTTCCACTTTCACTTCCATATTACCATCCAAACACCGGAAAAGACATAACATTTTACAAACCACACTTCCCAACAACATCCAAACATCAGAAAACTTACTAACCAATTCCCAAGTTCCAAAGGGAACTATTATCACTTCCTCACTTCCACCCTTAGCCAAACAGGCCCGTAGTGGCATATATTAGGGGGAAAAACACATGCTGTGCAGGTGAAAAATCAAACTTGAAAGGTCTAGAAGAATGGTAACCTAACATGTATAACATGTGTGTGTAACCTGGCATGTAGAATCTTTAGATGTACGTGGTGTGTCTCTACCATCTTCCACATAAAAAGTTAATTAGCATTAGCAACCCATCATATCATCATGAAAACTTTGTGAGGTAATTTTACGGAATCCTAGTTATATTGATATTCTAATTTGATGGTTTTCTTTTTAAATTAGATAGAGATTCTAATTTAATATCAAATACATTTGTATTTTTAATTTATTTAAATAACTTATTTGGAATAACTTTATATCTATATATTTAGGTGTGCTTCATATCTATCAATCTAAATATACATTTTCTGAACATAATAGTGGAAATGCAGTTTTTTTTGAGACAAAACAAATGTTGAAAGAGAACTAAATGTTCAGCATCAACTGATGGTTTATATGAATATATTTGTTAGATGCTTTTTAAGATTGAATATTATTATATTTAGATAGAAATTTAGAATATTCTTAGTTTAAACTTTGAAAGTAAAGTAAAGATGATTTCTGTTGAATTTGGGAGGTGGCAAAATTATAAATACATGTGAAAGGTGGCAACATAAATTTAGTTTTAGCCAACTTTTTTTTGGGGGGGAGAATCCTCATTTGCTTAAGATTTTTAGTTGCTTGCTTTCTATATACAGAATTCTAATCAATAAAGATTCTAATATAATGAGTTTTCTTTTAATTGATTACCTCTATGTTATATTTTTATCTGATGAAACAAATAAATCTCTACTACTTGAAGCCAATCCCATTGTTTAAGATGCATGTATCCATTTAATAGTATTTGATGAATGTCACTTGTGCATTTGTATATATTTCTACCAGATATGAAGTTGTGCCCATATTCGCTTGTATTGAATATGACTTATTCCCTATATCCGATTTATATCCATACTCGTCTATAGTCATGAATGAGTGTTGCCTCAATCGATATCAGAATCTCTTTGTATCAGACATGAAACTTAGTTTTTCTTCCTAAGAAAATATTCATCTCCTAATTCTTATTTTATAGAGCATAGCGGATACTAATAATGTAATACCTATATCTGAAACATAACTGATCTTTCTATTACCTTACATTTAGGGTTTTTTTTATTTTTTATTTTTATTATTTGTTTTTTTTTTTTTTTTTTTGGGTGGGGTGGGGTGGGGGGGGGGCGATTAAGCCTCAGATCATGCGATCCCCAACCATATTAGACCCAATCCACACTAAAAACCAGACCAATGAATCAAATACGGTTCCAAGATCAGGTCAAAACTCTGATCTTGTCAATAATGATGTCATGGGTTTGGAGCCAACTAGAAGAACTCCAAATTGACAAGCTAAAACATTAAGGGCTGACAAACAGTCACATTTAGATTGTTTTCTAAAGCATTTCTACTTTTAGTCAGACACCATAACCGATCCAGTTCAGACAGGGAAAAGGCTTTCAGACAGTGGATGATAGGTGAACTCAAAGTGGGCTCGTTATTCATTTTGCACTTTTTTGATAAACAAAAGGGACAATTTTAATTTACTAGCAGTTTGAGGGTTCATTTGCAAAATGTAATTAAAGATCAGACTCATTCTATTTGAAAGAGAGAAATTTGGGTGTTGAATCAAAATAAGTCAACTAGGAAATATTAAAGAGATAAGGTGTGACTGTTACTCTATCAATTATTATTCACGAGAACAAAACAACCCGCCAGTTTGTTTTCTGTTTCAGGATTGATTTTTTCGTTGGTAACTTGGTATAGTGTCAGGTCAGGTTCAATGTGATTAAGCATTTAATTCTTCTCCTTGTAACACCTAAAAAAGGCAGACATTAATGGATAAAGAAGAGAAATTTGTAGTAAAAAATTGTGTTTGCTCGAAGGTTGCAACTTTCAGTTATCTTTCTTCTCTTATTTTTTTCCCTCTGTTTGTGTGTGCTGCCAATCTGGCTAGAAACCATAACCACGAATAACCCCTCTCGCCATCCAAATAGCCTTTAAATCTCCTTTTGATGTAAAAATGATTGCATCACCAGGATGGTCCTTATGTACATCATATAAAATAGTGTCATTATCTCTGATTTATTTACATCATTTCATAATCTGAATGCCTGAAGACTTTTCTGAGTTCTCTCACATGGTTGAAGAAAATATTAAATAAGAAATGATAAGATAAGAAAGTTGTTTCATCATTATTTTTTTACCCTCTATGAGAAAAGATATTTTTTGCACAGATGATAAGAATTGTAATATTGTTGTTTAATCATTCATTATGTCCACAAATGTATTTATGTCATACAATCTGATTGCATGCATTTTTTTAATTATTATACGAGCCTTCTACATTTTGCCCTTTTCCCCTTCATATATAGTTAAAATGTAGAAAATAAGAAGAGAAAATTTGTGAAGCTTATGCTTCTCTGTCAAGGGTTCAGCACTTCAGTCTGTTTTTGCTTTATAAAACATTGCTTACCAAAAAAAATTTCCCCTTTTCTTTGTTCAGATGTAACCAAACAAAAAGAAGATGCTATTTTCTTTGTCTCTCGTTCCTTTCAATGTGTTGTAAAATGGGGTTTATATGTAAATTACCTTCTACTTTCTTTCCTTGAACAGAAGAAAACAGGTTTCCGTTATTTTCCTTTCATTTATATGTCTTCCTCTGAAAACCAAATACTTGACAGATCATCTTCATCTTTTTATGAATCCATGTATCTGTATTCATTTATGTTGCTTCCTCAGAAGCCAGACACAGTTTGACAAATCATCTATGGATCCACATTTCTGTTCATGTTTGGATAAACTTGTATATGCACACCGCTTTTTGGTGTGTCTTTTAGGAGTCTTTCCATTGGGGAAAAAAAAAAGAAGAAATAACATATAAATTTCTTTCAATCACTATGTCAAAAGCAAACACAAGATCCCTTTTGGTGTGATTGTGAATCATAATCTCTTTCATATCCCTCCCTACTTAAGCATAAACATATAAAACTGCCAATATATGTGTCTGACAAAAGTGGATACTGGATAGAATGGTCTGTCAAATGTTGACACAGAATGATCCTTACAAGTAGTATGGTTCATTCCCCCCCCCCCCCACCCCCCCACCCCAAAAAAAAAAAAAAAAAAATTCAAGTTCCCCATAAATTTTCGGAATTGAAACTAAATGTAGATTCATTCTTCAGGATATAAGTCGGAACCTAGCAACTGTTTGCATGCATCACATAAGTTGTGCACAGAAAACATATTCCAAACATTATAAGCCAGTCTCCCATCAGTCACACAGATACAAAATGCAGGCCCAAGCAACAGAGTTGCCAGATAAAACTTGCTGTCTAATGTGTAAAGAAATAAGTGTAACTAGCATGTGTTTTAGAGGAAATATGCTACATGTGTGCAGCATAAAAAGTAAGTTTGAAAATCAAGGAACCTTTCTCTTTCTGCTACTCCGTTTCTTTGTATCTTTATCCTTCTCTGCATTGCCATATTTTCAAGTCAGTAACTAGCACATAAAAGTAAGATGACAAGAATTGAAGGGCAGGCAAATTCTCAATTTCATTTACTTTTCCTGTTATGTGACTTGCTGCTGGAGTGGTTTCTTCCCAGGGAAAGCTTGCGTGCTCTTTCAGCATCAAGCTGTGCCCGGTATTCTCTCATCATTTTATCCTTGTCAGCCTCCAACTCACCTTTTTTGACCTCATCTTCCTAAACATGGAAATAGAATACAAGATCCCACTAGTACAAGGAGAGCAAAACTACAGTCTTGATAAATTATGCACTCAAAAGATATAGATACAGGCTCTCAATGAAAAATCCTGAAGATCACTGGTTATTGAAATTTGAAGTGCACAAAGCATCTAGAGGTACAAAGAAAATAATATAATTATATTGAGAGGACAAGCAATCATACAGGATGGAAATGTTGAGTTTGGAACATAATTGTCCCATATATTCCAATAAGAAAAACCAGCATAGTTGCGCCCTCTCACAAAACCATCTTGAAGGACGACAGTCCAGATAAGGGTTGGGGTTCTTACTCAACTTTGTAAACTTCATCTAACTGCTCTCATTTATGGACAGTTATGTAAAACGGGCACCTCTATTGAAGCCGTTTCAAAATGTATGGGACACAAGTTCATGTATACTCCTTGGGTAGACGGATACTTGGCAGAAACTTCTCTAATGTGTCTCTCAAGTTTGTAATATATTATTTGTAATTCTTCTCTGATGCATCTTGACACTTGATGGACACTTACTAGTTGGGTAGTGCTCATATTGGAGTGCGGTTTTCTTTTTCCATCTCTCATGTGAAATTATAATGCTTATAAAAATATATGAGAATGGTAATCTGTGTCAACAGAAAACCTTGAAACAAATTAAGGGCCGAAAGGACAGAATTTGTTATTACATATATTCATTAAATGTATGAAATATCTACATTATCACTGCAAACATTATATTTTAGGCAAATTATCAGAGACCAAGCTTGCTGCTTATGATGAAGTTGTTTAAAGTAAATGTATATACACAATATTTGTTGTTGTATCCACATCATAATCTGTATTCTAGGTTTTCTAAGATTTGACATATATGTGCATCAGTTTTGTGTCATGGCCATGTGCCTTACTGTTGACTGTTCTTGCATAGATGGGACCAAACACGTATGAATTTTCTGGGTGATTAAGGATCCATCAGAAACAGACCCACCCTGGCTATATATCAACTCAAGCCTAGTGGGTAAGTTTTGATGCTTTGTCTTAGCTGAGAATCCGATGATTCTGTTTCCTTAAGAAATTGGAAGCAACTCATGGAAACAGGCTCAAGAAACTGTCACACAAATCTTTCTACATGATTAGTTGATTACTTAGCCACTATATGAATCATCATATATCATCATAATCCAAGCCTCTCTATCTAGATGGGGTTGGAGATGAAGCACGGCTGCACAACTCAAAATTCAAGAAAGCTCCCCGAGAATGGAATAAGTTTCCATGCCTAGCTGTCAGGCTGAAATCAACTCTATGGCTAATGGTGAATTCCATCTAAAGACAACTAGAAGCATCAAGCATGTAACGCCTAATACTTTCAAGAACAGGTACATAGACCTATCTTTTTTAATCATGCAGTCTAAGCTCATGCTACCAAAGAGACTGAAATTCGCCCACTAGAACTGAAAAAAGTTCAGAAAAAGAGGAAATATGACTAGATTAGCACTGGAGAACCACACTCATCTTTCATGAAATAAGCCAATGTGTAACGGTCCCAGATTTTAATCAATGAATTACCATAATCAACATCTATTATACTTTAATCAATATTATAATCTCTGAAAATTTCGACATATCTTATATAATATAGAGTATGCCCCCAATATAATAACTCAGATTTCGGCTAATATCGGTCTACTTATCAATATACAACATTCCACGCAATATATAATATCATTTCAGCTTGACCTCGCCTACTTAGTCACAAATTTCAACTTGACAATGACTATATATCAATTCCAACTTTCATCTTATGATTCAATCAAAAAGTCAATCAAATAAACATATACACGAGAGTACTCCCATCGATATAACATTCTATCATAATATGAAAACTATAACCATGCATATCTATCTCCATTAGTTGACTATTAAATCATTACTCTTACTCATAAGTATTCCACAGTTTACTACTACTAGCATTAACCTACAAATATTAATACAATCAGAGTTTACAAAAGGAATCACATTTCACAGCAATACATGCATCATCTCAGAAAAACATCCTTGCAGTTTTAACCCGGGCCTTCGCCTTGTCGTGACCTCAAAACATTAATCTGAGGTGGGGTGAGCTCAACAGCTCGGTGAGTAAAGTCATTCAAATCAAAATTTTATTTTTAATACTATTATAATTCAAGTATAATGTAGTAGAACAATTTCAAAAATGAACTCAATTATTCTTCTATTTATGATGGGTAGTAAAGTTAATAGGTTACTGATTCTTTCTATTATCTGATTCTTATTCTTTACACTCTTATGGACATATGTGTCCCAATATTCAACATACTATATCTAGTGTTATACAGCATCTAACCATATTGTATATCTCTTATATTCACCTGGTGATTCACCAAGCACATATATTTTAGTATATCATTTATAGACTTAGTGATATAATATCATATAACATTTTTGTATACCACTTATATTCAGTTCACAACACATTCGTATTTTACGTATAACCCACAATCACAATCACTTCTCCCGGAGTGTATAATCTTACTCACTTATTTTAGTTTACAATTTGTTATTGTTCTTCCCATATAATATGAGATGCAAGACACGCGGACAACACTTACCACTCACGGTACCATCAAAATTTATAATCGTATTTTATAAATATTGAAACACAAAACAACACACATCCATATACTGGATGTCACAAACAAGCACATCCATATACCGGATATCATAAACAACCACATTCATATAACAGATGTCATAAACAACCATATCCATATACCGGATGTCATAAACATATATTCAGGCATTTTAATTGAGCCCCCAAAAAAATCAAAATATTAAAATTTGTGCCAAGCACACTTTAATAAAAATAATAACAATACTCTCCTTCGATCACCTTCAGTTCAATCCGGTCTCTTCTTTCAATATATTAAATAATAATAATACTCTCCTTCGATCACCTCTGGTTCAACCTGGTCCCTTCCTCCAATGTATTAAATAATAACAATACTCCCCTTTGATCACTTCTGATCCAACCTGGTCCCTTCCTCCAATATATTAATAAATATCATGCAATAAATGATATGCATGCACACAGTGACACACTAGCATGCATAAACAAGTACTACATGCACAACTATCATATACATGCGTATGCACATTCATTATTACAAACACATTCATATCCATACCGATATGTCACATACAGTCAAGTTCATACGATTTCACTTCTTAGTTCGTTATCGTAATTTCAAGAATTCTTAAAGTATTTAAGAGATACCAAACATATAACATAATGCATATGGCCTCATAGGGCGTGTTTGGTTGCAAGGAAGTGGGCGGAAGTAAGGAAATGGAGAAGTATAATTGCTCACTTCCCTATCTATCCAAACACCGGAAAAGAAAATAAGAAAACCCCTTTTTCTTTTTTCTTCTCTCTTTTACACAACCATTTTCTCACTTCCAGAGTGCTACAGTTAATTTTGTGGTCATGTAAATCTCATTTGTAATAAGTTATAGCATAAAATAGTTAATTTTTTGGTCATGTAAATCTCACTTGCATTCTAATTACAGTCTATTTTTTATTTTTCTTAATTAATTTTATTTTAATATTATTTTACGGTCAACTTTGTGGTCAACTTTTCCACTTCTACTTTCCATTACCAACCAAATACCGGAAAAGACGTAACATTTTTCAAACCACACTTCCCAACAACATCCAAACACCAGAAAACTTACTAACCAATTACCAAGTTCCAAAAGGAACTATTACCACTTCCTCACTTCCTTATTTCCTCACTTTCACCCTTAACCAAACAGGCCCATAGTCATAATATTTTACCGGTCAAGTTCTGGCTCATACCACCAATATTCAATCTTCCTAATCGTATTACTTATTCATCTCTTATTAATTAGTTAATATCCAAAATATATTATCCATTGTCTCTTTTATCACCAAGTAGACAGACTATTGGTTATAACCGATGTAAATCAGAAATTTTCTCAATCCTTCTGATACAAGTTATTAGTTACACAACAATTCTTATATCACATGGATAATCAACAATTTTTATATTATAATTATCCTTAATTCAATCAGGGAATGATTTTAATTCTTTTATTTGGTCCAGACCAGTGTTTAACTCCAGATTCCACCAATACCAGTTTTAACACTACCAACTTCTACAAGACATGCTCTATCATTACTTATTTCTATCTATTAATTTCAAATTATTCACAGATCTCCTTTGTCTCGATAAATCAGTTTATTACTAGCATTGCCACCGGTTCCATAATTGTCGGTTTCATACGTACCAATTTCTATCATTACTGGTTTTATAGCTATTAATTTCACAATTTATCTTTATATCAAGTCAATTACCAGTCAAATCGTCCTCCGTATTCAGAAATCCGACCAACCCACATATATGTATGCGTGTATATATATATATACATGTATAAATTCATTATCAATCCATTATTAACTATCCAATTCTCAGTTCATCAGCTTCCATAGTTATGTCATGTTAACTCTACACATATATATCACTTACTGATACTGGATTACTAATCATATTGACACGACGCTCAATCTTTCATCTGTGTCATCAATACCTAATCATCTAGATAATTATCTATTCATTTTCAATTAAATACAATCGATATCACTATAGATATATGAATCTAAAGAGTAGCTGAGAAATCTCGATATTCTAATTAACCAACTCATCACATTATACTTATGTTTATTAAGGGCACCCGATACAATCGGACAAATTTTAGTATCATAATTATTTTTTCATAGAATCAGTTATTGATTATAACTATTGTTAATTAGTTATTATTTAGCAACACTGGTTCCGCCCTTTCTGATTTCACGATTTTGATTTCATGATAGAACATAGCAAAATTATTCTTCATAGTACTTCATTACTTAAAGAATTTCCCTTTGTTATCAGTTATATATGAATTTCTGATTTTCCCACTATTTATTCATGAATTAAGTCTTATCAAAATTTCATTTTCAATTCGCATGAGATGCTCACTAGCTACCAACTAGTGGTAGCTACACCTTTAAATAATTTCATTATTCTCTTTAGTTAAGTATGGTCACACTCAATTTAACTATCAAGTTATAAACTTAATTCTTAATCACACTTAAATTTTTGGAAGAGGGATTCTCATATACTAGTTATTCATCCAATCCATCTCATATTGCTTTTAATTAACGATATCTAATATTATCTTAATGTATATACTTCTCAGTTCCGTATTAATTAATTTACACTCTCGTGGAAGAATTAAACTTAGGGTTCACTTTACCGGTTCCCGTAATTACTTATTTCAGACATTAGTTCAATGATGATTTATTTATTATCGATCACATTAAATGGATAATTATTATCCACAATCAATACAAATCTTATTTATCTGTTTCTGTACAATTTCTAATATCATCGTAATTCAATATCCGGGATATCCTATTAGATTCTGATTTCACAACACTCATTCACATTTAACAATAAATACCACAATCATCCTTTTAATAATATTCCTGGTTTCATTGGATCAATATTATCAATAATTTCTTATTTTGATTATTTCTTAATTAGGAAAATTATAACTTGAGTGAAGACTTTCACTCACCGGCATCCGATAAATTCTTGAACACCGCATACCAATACTAAGGACGTGTATCCCTCGTCTCCACAAATCCATCGGCTCTAGAATCATGCAAATCAAAGTCCGAATGGTCAAGATATTGCTCGAATACTATGAGATACGAAATGGGGTTAGATACGTAATAACTGAAAATATCCGGGGGCTATTTGTAATTTTTTAGGGCACAAAATGTAACTAATTGCTAATCATGGGGCTTAAATGAAATTTACCTTTATAATATGAAAATGGATCGGGTCGGGCTCTTAACGAATTGGGTTTTCTTGAAACCCAAACCCAAAAATCCACCTCCTCTCTCCTCTTCTTCCTTAAAGAAACAGCAGAAACAACAGTTGTTCGGCGTTGCTACCTCACGCCACCGGCCACGCGGCTGTCGCCGCCACTCCGTGGCCACCTCCCCAGTGCCAACGTCGCTGCCGGCGTCGCTCGTGGTCGCCGACCAGACAAGAGAGAACGAGAAGGAGAAAAAGAAGGAGAGATGAAAGGAGGGTTGTGTTGCACCCCCTCCCAGCCACCGCCGGTGGCCTGCTTGCGCCGCCGCCGTCGGCACCTCAGTGTTGCCGACGGCATATTGGCCGGCCGAATCCCAGAGGAAAGGGGGAAGAGAAAGTGGGAGGGAATGAAAATGAGATATTTTCATCTCATTCTCACTATATAGGTTTAAAATTTTTACATCACACTTACTCTCCATACCTTCCATGCTTATTAAATGCTTCTCATGGCTTATAATTTAATATATATATATATTATTTTGTATATTGAATATAATACATGTATTTATCCACATACTCCAATGTATGCATACATATACATGCTCATACGAATACAAATATATATATACCAATCATCTTGTACAAGTATATCTATATGCCACTTCATCATCCACAAATTGCCAAACAATATATAATTGTATTTAAATACAATTACTTGATATTTAGACATATATTTCAAAGTGTTCAGATATTTATATACACATATATATTTATACTTACAAATTTTCTTTTCAACTCAAAAATATCAGGAAATTTCAATTTCACATCAAAAACAAATAAATAAAAAATTCTAATTATTTTCCATAATCATATTAATTAAAGATTAAAGTATTAAATTGGAATTTAATTACCCAAGCATTGCAATTCTACCCTAATTAGAACAAGTTTCGTCCTCGAAACTTGTCATACCTGGTAAGTAATAAGGGTAATACCTTCAACTTCCTTGCCTCATAAAATTTTTTCTAAATAAAATAGTCTATTCCCTTCAGGTCATGTATCTCATTTACTTTCGTATATACTAAATTCCTCTTATGTGTACATAGCATATAACATATATTCAATATTATCACTTTCACACAATACATGTCTTATACATATTCCATCTCATTACATTAACCATCATACTTGGTGATACACAAGTAATATGTTATCACATACATATATCACACTTAGTGATAACCATATCATATATCATTACACATCATATCAACACATACACGTATCATACTTGACGATACACATATCACGTATATTCAACACAAATATATTTATTTATCAATCTCTTATCTTGACAAATTCGTCATTTCACATTCAAAATCTCAATAAGGTTCTTCCATTCTGATTTGATCTTGATTTGCCTGGCATTTTAACCATTCACTAGTTCCAGCATCCCATACCACTAGTAGTTCACACTGAGAGCCCACACTCCCAGTATAACGCATTAAATCAGGGCATGCGGGTATACATTCATTCAAATGTAAGGAAAAGGTCAAATATCATGCATTTCAAAATTAATCACACGCATATGAACCCACTACACCCATGAACTATGCACATCAAACACGCATCCATTCGTTCATACAAACTACACACCCAATTACACATTCATTTTAACAATCAGTTTTATTTCTGAACCGAGGACCTAATTCAATCTCTAGGCCGATACTTCCCTAGGCCTACACCTGAGGTTTACTCGAAATTCCTAAAACCTAAGCTCTGAAATCAACTGAAACGGTCCCAGATTTTTAATCACTGAATTACCATAATCAACATCTGTTATACTTTAATCAATATTATAATCTTCGAAAATTTCGACAAAATCTCCTCTATAATACAGAGTCTGTCCCAATAAAATAACTCAGGTTTCTCTAACATCGACCTACTTATCAATATACAACATCCCACGCAATATAAAATATCATTTTGACTTTATCTCGCTTACTTAGTCACAAATTTAGCTTGACATCGCCTATTTATCAATTCCAACTTTCATCTTATGATTTCAATCTCAAAGTCAATCAAATAAACATATACGAGAGAGTACTTCCCTCGACATAACATTCTATCACAAGATGAAATCTATAATCATGCATACCTATCTCTATTAGTCAACTATTGAATCATTACTCTTACTCATAAGTATTCCACAATGTACTATTACTAGCATTAACTTACAAATACTAATACAATCAAAGTTTAAAAGGAATCACTAATACATACATCATTTCAGAAAAACATTCTTACAGCTCTAAGTCGAGCCTTCGCCTTGTCGTGACCTGAAAACATTAATCTGAGGTCGGGTGAGCTCAACAACTCAGTCAGTAAAGTCATTCAAAAAAATTAACATTTTTAATACTATTATAATTCAAGTATGATGCAGTAGAACAGTTTCAAGAATGAACTCAATTATTCTGCTATTTATGATGGGTAGTACAGTTAATAGGTCACTGGTTCTTTCTATTATCTGATTCTTATTCTTCGCACTCTTTTGGACATATGTATCTCAATATTCAACATATTATATCTAGTGTTATACAACATCTAACCATATTGTTTATCTCCTATATTCACCTGGTGATTCACCAATCACATATATTTTAGTATATCATTTATATATTTCGTGATATAATATCATATAACATTTTCGTATACCACTTATATTCAGTTCACAACACATTTATGTTTTACGTATAACCCACGGTCACAATCACATCTCCCGGAGCGTATAATCTTACTCACTTATTTTAATTTACATTCGTTATTGTTCTTTTATATAATATGAGATGCAAGAAACGCGAACATCACTTACCACTCACGGTAGTATCCAAATTTATAACCGTATGTTTATATATAATAAAGCACAAAACAACCACATTCATATATTAGATGTCACAAACAACCACATCCATATACGAGATGTCATAAACAACCACACTCAAATACCGAATGTCATAAACATAAACTTTTAATTGACCAAAAAATAAGACATCAAAATTTGTGCCAAACACACTTCAATAAAAATAATAACATTACCTCCTTCGATCACCTCCGGTTCAACTCAGTCCTTCCTCCAATATATTAAATAATAATAACTCCCCTTCAATCACTTCTGATTCGACCAGTCCATTCCTCCAATATATTAAATAATAACAATACTCATTTTTGATTACCTCCGGTTAAACCCGTCCCTTCCTCTGATATATTAATAAATATCATGCAATAAATGATATTCAAGCACACAATTACACACCATATGCATAAACAAATACTACATACACAATTACCATATACATACATATGCACTTTCATTATCACAAACATATTCATATTGATACCGATGTCACACACAGTCAAGTTCATACGATTTCAATTATTAGTTCGTTATCGTAGTTTTAAGAAATTCTTATAGTATCTAAGAGATACCAAACATACATAATTCATACGGTTTCATAGTCATAGTATTTTACTAGTCAAGTTCTGGCTCATACCATCAATATTCGATCTTCCTAATCGTATTACTTATTCATCTCTTGTTAATTAGTTAATATCCGAAATCTATTATCGATTGTCTTTATCACCAAGTAAACTGACTATTGATTATAACCGATGTAAATCATAAATTACTCCAATTCCTTCTGGTACAAGTTATTAGTTACACAACAATTTTGATATCACATGGATTATCAACAATTGTTATATTATAATTATCCTTAAATCAATCATGGATTGATTTCAATTCTTTTATTTGGTTCAATCCAGTGTTAACCTCAGATTCCACCAATATCGGTCTTAACACTACTAGTTTCTATAACTCCTGCTCTATCGTTACTTATTTCTATCTATTAATTTCAAACCATTCAGAGACCTCCTTTGTCCCGATAAATCAGTTTATTACTAGCATTGCCACTGGTTCCATTATTTTCAGTTTCATACGTAGCGATTTCTATCATTACTTGTTTTATAGCTATTAATTTCACAATTTATCTTTATTCCAGTCAATTATCAGTCAAATAGTTCTCTATATTCACATATGCCCACATATATGTATATGCATATATATATATATATATATATATATATATATATATATATGCATGTATAAATCCATATATCAATCAATTATTAACTATCTAATTCTCAGTTCATCAGTTTTCATAATTATATCACGTTAACTCTACATACAAATATCATTTACCGACACTGGATTACTAATCATATTGACACGATGCTCAATCTTTCGTCTGTGTCAACAGTACCTAATCATTTAGATAATTATCTATCCATTTCTCATTAAATACAATCGATATCACTATAGATATATGAATCTGAAGAGGAGCCGAGAAATCTCGATATTCTAATTAACCATCGCATCACATTATACTTATGTTTATTAAGGGCACCTGATACAATCGGACAAATTCTAGTATCATAATTATTCTTTCATAGAATCAGTTATGGATTATAACTATTGCTAATCAGGTATTATCCAGCAATATTGATTCCACCCTTACTGATTTCACGATTTCGATTTCATGATAAAACAGTAATTTAGCAAAATTATTCTTCATAGTACTTCATTACTTAAAGAATTCTTCTTTGTTATCAGTTGTACAAGAATTTTGATTTTCCCACTACTTATTCCTGAATTAAGTATTATCAAAATTTCATTTCCAATCCACATGAGATGTTTAGTAGCTACCAACTAGTGGTAGCTAATCACCTTTAAATAATTTCATTATTATCTTAGTCAAGTATGGTTATACTCGATTTAACTATCAAGTCATAAACTTAATTCTCAATCACACTTAAATTTCTGGAAGAGAGATTCTGATATACTAGTTATTCATTCAATCCATCTCATATTGCTTTTACAAAACAATATCTAATATTATCTTAATGTATATACTTCACAGTGTCGTGTTAATTCACTCTCGTGGAAGAATTAAACTTAGGGTTCACTTTACCAGTTCGCGTAATTACTTATTCCAGACATCAATTCAATGGTGAGTATTTATTATCAATCATATTAAATGGATAATTATTATCCACAATTAATACAAATCTTGTTTATCGGTTCATGTACAATTTCTAATATCATCGCAATTCAATATCCGAGATATCCTATTGGATTCCAGTTTCACAACGCTCATCCATATTTAATAATAAATATCACAATCATCCTTTTAACAATATTCCTGGTTTCATTGGATCAATATTATCAATAATTTCTCATTTTGATTATTCTTAATTAGGAAAATTATAACTTGAGTGAAGACTTCCACTCACCGGCATCTGACAAATTCTTGAACGCCCAATACTGCATATAAGGACGCTTAGCTCTCGTCTTCACAAATCCAACGGCTTCAGAATTATGCAGATCGAAGTCCAGATAGTCGAGATATCACTCAAATACCACGCGAGACATGAAATGGGTTAAATACACAATAAATGAAAATATCTAGGGGCTATTTGTAATTTTTCAGGGCCCAAAATGTAATTAATTAACTAATCAGGGGCTTAAATAAAATTTACCTTTATAATTGAAAATGGATCAGGCCGAGTTCTTAACGGGTCGGGTTTTGTTGAAACCCAAACCAAAAATCCACCTGCTCTCTCCTTCTTCCTCAAAGAAACAAGAGCAGCAACAGTTGATGTCGCTACTCCCTCACATCGCCCGTTCACGCAGCCGTCGTCGTCACCCGCGGTCACCTCCCAGCGCCAGCGCTGCTGCCAGTGTCTGGCCACCGACCAAACAAGAGAGAAAGAGAGGGAGAGAAAGAAAAAAGAGATGGAGGGTGATGGAAGACGAATACTAGAAAATCTCAACCTATGATTTATCACTCAAAATGGGGTTTGGGAATCTCTCCCTTGAGCATCTCACCTGAAGCACACTGGTTACATAAAATGCTCAAACAGAAGTTTTCTTAATCAATCATTAACTGAGAATCTCCAAAGTAATCTTTACCTTTTATAAGCTTACATGTTACATCACATGAGAACTCCCACGACAATCAATGTGGGACTAAAATAAGATAAATAAACTAACTACAATAATCAACTAAAACAAACTAAAGATAAGATAAACCAACTACATAACAAACTAAAATAAAACAAGATAAAATGACCCAACCAACTAAAACAAACTAAGATAAAATGACCCAACTAAAACAAACTAATCCATTAGATGTCCCTATCATTCCTCTCGGGTCGGGCAAAATTCGACCCTGTCGAGTGTGGATCTTTTTGGTTCTCAACCAAGCCATGGTGGTGGTAATAGACCCAGCAGATATGCATCAAGACTGAACCAACGCGGCGGACTTCGATGGAGAAGAGGGGTCAGAAATTGGCAACGGAGAAGGAGACTTCATTGTTAGGAGGTGGTGGAGGAGCCTTCATCGTCTGGACGCGAAGGAGAGAAAGGGGAGGAGCTGTCGGTGTTGAGGAGTTGGCGGCGGCGTGGATCAAATGTTGTTGAAGGAGAGAATGAATAAAATAGTGGCGCATCAAAATTTCTTTAAAGGAATTTTTGAGTTTTTGAGGAAAGATCTAGAGTTGACAAGGGGAACTAGGGTTTTGTAAATTTAGTGAAGGCTAGGGTTTTGTAAAGTAAAGAAAAAGAGCAAAATTTAGCTCTGATACCAAAATGATAGGGGACGAACACTAAAAAATCTCAACCAAGGATTTATCACTCAAGATAATATTTGAGAATCTCTCCCTTGGTCATCTCACCCGAAGCACATTGGCTACATAAAATGCTCAAACGGTAATTTTCATAATCAATCATTAACTGAGAATCTCCAAAGCAGTCTTTATTTTTTATAGGCTTACATCACATGAGAACTCCCACCACAACCAATGTGAGACTAAAATAAGATAAAATAAACTAACTACACTAATCAATTAAAACATACTAAAAATAAGATAAACCAACTACATGACCCAACAAATTAAAACAAACTAAAATAAAATGACCCAACCAACTAAAACAAATTAATCCACCAAATGTCCCCATCAGAGGGCTGTGTTGCACCCCCTCCCCAGCCACCACCGGCGACCTGCCCGCCGCCCATCTCAACGTCGTCGCCGGCCTGTTGGCCGGCCGAATCCCAAAGGAGAGATGGGGAGAGAGGGGGATGAAAATGAGATATTTTCATCTCATTCTCATTATATAGGTTTAACATTTCTACATCCCACTTACAATCCATACCTGCCATGCTCATTAAATGCTTCTAATGGCTCATAATTTAATATATATATTATTATGTATCTTGACTATAATACATGTATTTATCCACATATTCCAATGTATACATACATATACATGCTCACATGAATACAAATATATATACACCCAATCATCTTGTACAAGTATATCTACATGCCACTTCATCATTCACAAATTGACAAACAATATACAATTGTATTTAAATACACTTACTTGATATTTAGACATGTATTTCTAAGTGTTCAGATATATATATATACACAGGTATTTATACTTATAAATTTTCTTTTCACCTCAAAAATATCAGGAAATTCCAATTCACATCAAAAACAAATAAATAAAAAAATTCTAATTATTTTCCATAATCTTATTAATCAAAGATTAAAGTATTAAAATGGTGTTTAATTACCCCAGCATTACACAAAGAGCCAAGTTAAATCACTCTCTTGAAGGATCTTCTTACAACAAATTGAAACTATGAAAACCACGATTCTTTATAATAATATGTACATCAGGTCAATAATTCACTTTATTACAAAGGTTAACATGAAACAAAGAACCATAATGACTGAAGATGTTACATAAAAATGACATGTCAAATGGGCATAGCAAACGTCAATTGTGTGATATATTATTTAAAGAAGATAGAACTGTCCACATACAAACTTCACTTTCAGTCTTTAGAAAAATGTGTTCTTTTGCTTGCAAAAGTATTACCTTTTGTTTCCTTTTGAATTCTTCCCACGTTACAGTATGAGAAGTATTAAGGCTGGCCAAACGAGCAGCATGCCACTCTGGTGAATGAAACGAACCATCCATCTGTGTCGGTCCTCGTTAGTAAAAATTCAAGGAAAAACAAAAATATTGGATGTACACAAATGCTGCTTGATTGAACATAAAGCCCAGAAAGATGAGTGTGCTTCTTTCAAGAAGAACCAAAAGAAAGAATAAATGGAGAAGCAGATCATGCAGCAGCTAACAAAGGACTATCTATTTATGTCTTTGGGTGCAAACAAGAATCTGGACATAAATGCACAAGGTCAGAGTCTCGGACTAAATTAGAGACACACTATGTGAAGTCAATTAATGAAAAGTGATGTTGGTTGTACATCAGGTCTGTGTAACAAAGCCTAGGAAGTAGGAAGTAATATGATAACTGGAGAGCAAATCACAAATGTGTAGTAAAGATTAAAAACCTATATAGCTTGTTTAGTGGACAAAAACAGAAATATACCGTAGAATCCTATTATTTTGCTAGGACCTTTTGATCCATAGAAACCAAAATTCATCTGATAATCAGTATACATTGCCCAAGAAATTACGTTTTTATCCTGTAGAGGTAGAATTTGTTGTAATCGATCCCTGGACTTGCCTAAGTTTTCCTTCTAATAATTCAACCTGGCTATCAAATTTGTAAGGGGATTGAATATTACAAGTTTCTCAGAATGCCCGTACTCCTTTTGACTCTTTTTTCCACATTTCTTGCTTCAAATTTCTGATTTTCAAGACTTCAATACATCAACAGTTAACTGCTGACAGAAGTGATTTCATTACTTATACTTTTGGTCATGAACCATTGGGACAACATACAATAGCAGAAAATAATTTAAGCAAAACTTCAACCGGATAATACCATTGTCTCAGCAATCTACAGCCCAAACAGCTAACAAGTAACAAGTATCCATCACCGGGTTTTACTTCTTGTAGTGAGACTACATAGCTCTGTCAAAACTTCAATGTTGAAAAGTATCATCTTTGAGCTATTTTTTTAGGAGTGCTTAAAAACTTATGTCAGTAAAATGGCAGAGACAGAAAACTTTTGCTCATATAGCTAAGGAATGTGGTGTATAAAGTACTAAACAATGTAGAATAGATGCAATCTATATTTGCATGTGAACTCAATGGAATAACCCGTGTTTTTGAATTTTTTGCCTAACACAGTGATAGAATAGATATTCCAAACAAATGTTAAAAAGTATAGGGGCATTGCATACCTGCGTTTTGTTATAGTGTATATCTCACAAGGAATCGTATGAATTGGGATACATTACTACAACATGGAATAATGATTTTGATTTGAAACTAGAAATGTAAACAAAAACAAAGTTTGTTTTCTTACTCAACAAATATGGAAATCTAAAATTTTTCTGATAAGAAATAAGGATGCAAATGGCTATATCAGATTACTACAGAACATTTATTGAAACAAACTTTAAGCAATTGCACACGGGCACACATCCACATAGGACATGTGCCATATTCAATAAGAAGCATGCTAACCATTAAAGTCAAAGTGTGGAAGCATAATAGAATTCCATAGAAAGATTTTCTTTCGTCAGGCATAAAAATTTCAAGTCATGAACCATCTGAAGATTATGATCAACAGGCCAAAGAAAAGTAAGCTGAGTTCAGAATGATAACTTAAGACATTTTTAGAGGGGGGTCCTTCATCTAATTAAGAATAACTCCTTGTATTATGATCATGAACCATGATACAATGTAGTAGGAAGCCTAATGCTGGTGACAGCAGTGAATACTGACATAAAATCAATGATGACCGGGTATCAGGTCGAAGACCCGCTTCGTCGCAAGACATCAGACTGCAATTGAAACAATAAAAAAGTATGATGAGATACTACATAGCTCAAGAATGAGCACAACTATTGATTAGGATATGGTGTGTGATACTCATGGCTTAATCTCACCCTAACTTCCACCAACACCATGCTGAAAGTGGTGCCAATTCAATGAAATTTCAGTTGTTTCCTCCGGAAAAGGTGAAAAGGGTCCCAAAAGTGATGGTTTTTATCAGTTTCAGGGTTTCATTTGCTAGCAAATTTGTACATCAAACTAATGCTACCGCTAATTCCCGTGGTCAAAACATTCCAAAATGAT
This sequence comes from Agave tequilana, assembly GCA_038442645.1. Taxonomy (NCBI): domain Eukaryota; kingdom Viridiplantae; phylum Streptophyta; class Magnoliopsida; order Asparagales; family Asparagaceae; genus Agave; species Agave tequilana. Next base: position 79,721 of record JAVJIF010015562.1, read on the forward strand.
AGCTTTCTTAACTCAATATGGTCAATTCAAAGCATACTAAACAGCAACCGAGCTCCAAAAACCATAGAAATCCAATTGAGTAGTATGAAAGGGTACAAACCATTCCGTCTTCGATCTCCTCGGGCCCGCCGGAGGTCGAGCCCACCCTGGCCCTCTGCATAGATTTGTAGGCTTGATTCTTCCCCATTTCTCGATCTCAGCGGAATCTGGCTCGATTCGAGGGGCAGAAGGGCTCAGAGATTGAGGGCGGTTCACGATTGGATTGGGAGAATTAGAGCCGACGGTCTTCGGACCATGGGACGAAGAAGGAGAAGGATGATGGGGTCGAGGGAGGGAGGAGAAAGTGAGTGAGCTTTTGGGTGTCCTGGGTTCTTTTAATATGTTCGTTGTTTGGGGAAAATGGAGATGTGATGAGGTGTGATGAGACGAAGAGGGCAGGTTTTGCTCGAGGTCTCTCTCGGGCCAGTTTGGTTTGACGAGAGTTAAAAAAAAAAAAAAAAAAAAAAAGGGAAATGTGTAAGAGTGAATTTGAAATTTATGTAATTTTTAATGCAACGTGTAACAGTGAATGAAAAAGTAGAGTGTATTTTTTGATATTTGATTAGTAATGTGAAAGTGAAGGTAGAAATGTTGACTACAAAGTTGATCACAAAATAATATTAAAATAAATATTAATTCTGAAATAATGTTTTTGGACTATAATTGGACTGTAAGTGGAATTTACATGACATCAAAATTAATTGTTTTGAGTTACAACTTATTACAACTGAGATTCACATGACCACAGAATTAAATGTAGTACTCTGAAAGTGGGAAAATGATAGTGTAAAAGGAAGGTCTAAAAGGAAAAAGGTTTCTCATTTTCCATTTTTAATTCAAAACAAACAAGAGAAGTGGTAAATGAGTTTTCTCTCTTCCCATTTTTCTCTCACTTCCATGAATTCAAACATGCCCAGTATAGATCTCTAGGAGTTTAGCAGGAAAAAAATGAGGATAAAATAAAATAAAACTAGTATATCGCTATGTCGGCGATGAAAACTGATCGATAGAGCGGCGGAGAAAAAGAGTAGAAGAGGAAGAAGAAGGAGATGAAGAAGAAGAATGGGGGGAGGGCTTTTGGCTTTGCTGGAAAGATGAAAAGAAAGGGGGGAGGGGGAGGGGGAGGGGAGGGTGGAGGAGGAAGGGGGAGGTGTAACACCCCGAATTTTTCAACCGTGATTTAATAATATATTCTTTGATTTTTGAGATTATAAAGAATATCAGGAATTTTATTTTGGTTATATTTATGTGATAATAAATTTGGAAATTTATCAGGGAGATTTGAAATGAATTAATTGGAAGTATTTAAATAGATATGCATGTTATATACATATATATATAATAGTGATGATAATAATTATGGTGATGTATATACATGGATACAAGTCACACATTTGTATATGACTACACTTCATGCAATATCTAAATATAGAAGAATTTATTTTTGTTACTTGTATTAGTGAGAAATGGTCTCATATTAGATGGAGGGCTAGGATTGACTTGAGATGAGTGATGGGAGTAGGTGGAGTAATGGGAGAGGAGGACAAGTGGCACATAAGGCAAGTATTTTATATTTTTGGAAATTGTTTATAATAGGAAGGGGAGAGAAATAAACTTATTTTCTCCCCCAAATCTCTCTATCTCTTTCTCTCTCTCTCCCTCACGCAAGTTCTCCCCGAAAAAAAAAAAAAAAAATCTCTCTCTCTCTCTCTCTCGCGCGGCCAGGCCAGGGCCGGGGCCGCAGCCGCGGCCAGGCGGCGACCAGAGCCGCGACTCCGGCGGCCGGCGAGGGCGGCGGCCGGCTAGGGCGGTCGGAGACCGGAATTTGCAATTGGTGAGTGGGTCTTCCCTCTTTTCCTTTTATTTTTCTCATAGTTCATCTCTTGCAAACCCTAGATTCTTGGCTTATTGAATTTGGGAAAATTTTTTCCTTGAGTTATTCATCTCATTATTATCTGAAAATTCATGATCTTTAATGCATGTGATGACCTAAATGGGATCTAGAGATTTATGGAGTTAATTTAATTGTAGGCAAGTGATGAGTGGGAGGTTGCATGAAGGGTATGTCATGTGTAATGGGGCTTAACAAAATTTCAGATTGAGTGTAAATCTCAACCCTAGAACTCCCAACCTTACACTTTAAGTTGATGGTGATGAAACTTTAATTAAAGGTGTGGGAGACTAAATTTTGAGCAATTTTTATTCTTTCTTAAATTGGGTCGAACTCTTAAATAAATCATGGGCAAATGCATGATGAACCTATTGGTGACAACCCTAACCTTATGTGAAAGCATGATATGGAAAGAAGGGTTATGGTTTGAGTTAGTTTAAATTTTATCAAGACATATATTCTCTTGTAATTTGTATATGAGTCTATTTTGAAAATCGATCGGAGGTTGGTATGGGTATCATTAAGTAAATGAGGTTAAGCCAAAAAAAAAAAATAAAAAAAAATTGGGTGACATCCTATCAAAAGTCCTAATAACGATTAACATATTAGTAGAAGACAAGATTAATCCAAGCGTGGAATTAGTATCATAAATTAGTGGATCGTTACAAATGGGGGAGGTCAAGTTTTAGATCACTCCTAACCATTAGTGTAGAAGGAGAATCTTGAAGCTTTTTACACTTGTGAGTGTTGAATCTCTTACCACTTCTACATAATAAATGCGCAAGCAAATCAAGATTTGATCTTGGTCATGTTAATGAGATAAGAAGGAAAGTTTCATGATATAAGTTAAAATATGAAGAGGGAAGTGACTTAAAGAGGGACTTGTGATAAATCATGTAGTGATCAAATTATGCATACTCTTATAAATATTTCTTGTGACCACAAATCTAAATATTTTAGTTCATGACTTACTTATGATCTAATTTAGATGAGAAAATAAGAGGAAAAGTTAAGAAGTTGTGTAGTTCAAAGCACTTTTATAATAATATTACAATCTGTTAAAGTCTGTCCAGATTTGAAACCAGAATTTTGGGGTTTCTTTCGCAAGGATATTTAATAAGGAATAGGTCATGTAATATACCGTTGGAAAGCTAATCGAGTCTACTTTCCAACGGTTCATACCATGCCCTCATCGGATACCTGTAACTTAAACTATGACTGAAACATTGAAGGTTGGTCAAAACTGTCATTGCTGCAGAATTCAGCACAGCTGATAGGTTTTGAATTTCTGGAGCAGTTTGGTTAATCAAAACCTATCATGTAATAGGTCATTGGAAAGGTAGTGGAGTCTAGTTTCTAATAAATCTTTCCTCGTTCTATTTCTATGCGTAGAATGAAAGTTATTATAAAAACTCCGTTGGTTATCCGGAAAGATCGAGCCATAAAATTGTGTCAAACAAAAGGTTCATGACTGGTGGTCACTGCAACATCAAACTACTTAGTATGTGTTATACTGTCTAAGAGATATATATATAGAGAGCTATACGAGTCTACCTCCCAGCAGTTTATTCACATTCCGGTTGGATGTAGGTGATAGAGGCTTGTCGAAACATCACGAGCAAATCGAGGGATTTTTAGAGTGATCCTTGTTGATATAGTAAAGGCTTTGCAAATCCTTAACATGTAGGAATTGAACTTCAAGTTCATTAATGCACAAAGCTAAATTGTGTCCCTTTTACAATTAAAATATAATTAGAAGAGAAATTTGGAGAACACGGAAATCTCCCCAATTAAACTCAAGCCCTCATTTCATTAGAATTTTTAGTATATAAAGTAGATGAGATTGTACTCCTAACGTCTACACCTGAAATTGTCTTGGGTAGTATTCTAAGAAGTCTAAGAGATAGAAGAGCTGATAAAATCTCATGATCTTGTAACAAAAGATTTAATTATGTTATACCCGAAAGTTTGATATCAGCATAATATGAGTCATGAAGGATTTTACTAAAAGTTTTAATAGTGGTGTCTACTCCAGATAGCAGACTGTGCTTATCTGGCTCATAAAAATATAAGGTACCAATAAATTTTCGTGTGCAGTTTAGTGCCAAATGGAATGAGATCCGTACTTTACTATGCATATGATAATTTCTTAGAGATTCCGACACTGGGTTAAAAGTGAAAGATTTGTTACTGTTTAGAAGGTTCACATTCCTACCTTCAGTTTAAATAAGATGTTGCCTATATGCTCATTGCAAAGAAAGGTATAGACTGCTCAAGTCATTAACTTTTCTAAGTTCATCTGAAAGTGTTTAAAAGTTGTTTAACATAGAGGGTGATATGTTAGTAGATGCCCCTATAACATCGTCATAGTCAAATAAGAATTGTATGAGAATGATTTGTTTTGTATAATATATCTAATATGAATAGTTGGATAGAGCATGTATGGAAATAGATGTTATTACTTAAGTGCTGACCTATTGGAGCACTTATAATTGATAAGCATGTTAAGAATCCGAACTTGGGAATTGTGTGAATATGATTTTGTATAATATTATGTGTGTTAAATGTAGGAAGGGGCCAGCGGGAGCTGGTAGGTGTGAAGACGGGGTATGTTATTGTGTGAAATGTAGGAAGGGGCCAGCGGGAGCTGGTAGGTGTGAAGACGGGGTATGTTATTGTGTGAAATGTAGGAAGGGACCAGCGGGAGCTGGTAGGTGTGAAGACGGGGTATGATATTGTGTGTTAAATGTAGGAAGGGGCCAGCGGGAGCTGGTAGGTGTGAAGACGGGGTATGAGATGTGTCGTGTGTCATGATATAAGATGTGCTTATTCAAATTGAATAGTGTTCTATGCTTGTCCTTATGCATGACTGTGAAGCTCTGCTTTATTATAAGAGATAATGAAATATTATATGATGGGTGAAAGTGCAAGGGTTAATCCATGCAGTACTTGAATGGTGATATGATATACATGTATTTGAATCCTTACAAATGATTGAAAATGAATGGTTATGTGTGATACAAATGTGTATGTGTGTGTATGTGACACTGGGGGTATGAGGGTTGTGTCATCGTATATGACATGAAACCATCAGAATACAAGTTTAGCTGATTGAAATGAATACCATATATTGGGTGAAAATGTGCATGTGAATCCGTGCTTTACTTGAAGGGTGAAGCGTTATTGCATTATGAGAAATATGATATGATTATATGTTATATAACTATGGCTTGTGACGTAAGTGTTATCGAATGCATAAACTAAGTTTAGGGCATAACTCTTGGGGTTGGTGTATTATTGCATGGAATACAAAGCACGTGAGTAATATACACTATGTTCACATAAGACGAGAGAGTGTATTTTATGTAACTCATAGACCTTATCACACGTAAAGATGATAATCCAAGAAAGCAATTGGGGAGTACAATCATAAAAGTCTAATCGTCCTCAGAAATTGTAGGGGCTGAGGCCTTGATTCATTAAACTATCGGATGCCTCCGATTCTTGTCTTCCTACTGTTTCAGATTCCTTTTATTGCGTGTATATTCATACCCTTGTTGAGATATTACCTTTTCTTGATTATTCCTACCTCACTCACTGAGCTGTCGAGCTCACCCTCCCACAGATTGATATATTGCAGGTTGCATGGAGGCAGGGGTCAGGATTATGCTGTGCAGGGTTCATTCTGTATATATATCCAACTCTTGTATTTTGGGAACACTTGTGTTTGTAAATGTTATATGTGGGTCGTGGGATAGATTATTCGCCTTGTACATATACATATATGGAGAACCTTGTAGTAGTTTCATTTTATGTTTATAGTTGAGATATCTTGTATGGGGTTGTAGTAATAAGATGTATATTTATCAATATGATGCCCATGTGGAGTTGAAAGTTTGAATTCTGAAAGCCTTTGGAATGCCGAGATAGCAACTCTGGAGTTTATGTTATTTTGTTTCTCCATAAGTAGGCAATGTCAAGCCGAAATACTTTCATGATTGTGTGGATGATTTTGAATAAAGTTATATGATTGGAATAAGAATAAGTAGGCTGATGTTAGCCGAAACATATCATATATGTATTGGATATTACATCCGACCAGTAATTACAAAGGAGGTGCTGCTGAAATTTTTAAGAAATAAAAGGGAATGATTTGATTAATCGGTTTTGTAAGGGGAGATTATGCAAATTGAGGATTTATTAAACTGGGACCGTTACAGTTGGTATCAGAGCACAGGATATAGATGAAGGATAAACTTAGAATGAATAGTAGAAGAGGATTGGATTGATGGGGGCTGATTTTTGGATTGATTTGCATGTTTATGCCTTGTATGTATGTGAAAATGTTGTTTGATATGATTGGTTAAAAGGGGGGTAGGAGTTCTTACGTGTATGACTAATCCTGAAGCACGGGATATTTGGTCATTACCTTATGTCCAGATTATGGTACCCACATGCCATAATTTGGATGTGTTCGACTGAGGGTGTGGGCCCTCAGTATGAGCTGCCGGTGGTATGGGACACTGGAGTAAGGGAATGATAAAAATATCAAGTGAGCCGAGATTAATTTGGATCGTAAGGACATAGTATAGTTGATCCAGAAATAATGAATATTGAGGAGAATGATTGAGAAAAATATTGCATCAAATAAAGATTTTGTGATATGCAAGAGAAATGCAAAGTTTTATGCTTACTCACTTCAGGTAGCAAGTTTCGAGGACGAAACTTTTGTAAGGAGGGTAGAATGTAACACCCCGAATTTTTCAACCGTGATTTAATAATATATTCTTTGATTTTTGAGATTATAAAGAATATCAGGAATTTTATTTTGGTTATATTTATGTGATAATAAATTTGGAAATTTATCAGGGAGATTTGAAATGAATTAATTGGAAGTATTTAAATAGATATGCATGTTATATACATATATATATAATAGTGATGATAATAATTATGGTGATGTATATACATGGATACAAGTCACACATTTGTATATGACTACACTTCATGCAATATCTAAATATAGAAGAATTTATTTTTGTTACTTGTATTAGTGAGAAATGGTCTCATATTAGATGGAGGGCTAGGATTGACTTGAGATGAGTGATGGGAGTAGGTGGAGTAATGGGAGAGGAGGACAAGTGGCACATAAGGCAAGTATTTTATATTTTTGGAAATTGTTTATAATAGGAAGGGGAGAGAAATAAACTTATTTTCTCCCCCAAATCTCTCTATCTCTTTCTCTCTCTCTCCCTCACGCAAGTTCTCCCCGAAAAAAAAAAAAAAATCTCTCTCTCTCTCTCTCTCTCGCGCGGCCAGGCCAGGGCCGGGGCCGCAGCCGCGGCCAGGCGGCGACCAGAGCCGCGACTCCGGCGGCCGGCGAGGGCGGCGGCCGGCTAGGGCGGTCGGAGACCGGAATTTGCAATTGGTGAGTGGGTCTTCCCTCTTTTCCTTTTATTTTTCTCATAGTTCATCTCTTGCAAACCCTAGATTCTTGGCTTATTGAATTTGGGAAAATTTTTTCCTTGAGTTATTCATCTCATTATTATCTGAAAATTCATGATCTTTAATGCATGTGATGACCTAAATGGGATCTAGAGATTTATGGAGTTAATTTAATTGTAGGCAAGTGATGAGTGGGAGGTTGCATGAAGGGTATGTCATGTGTAATGGGGCTTAACAAAATTTCAGATTGAGTGTAAATCTCAACCCTAGAACTCCCAACCTTACACTTTAAGTTGATGGTGATGAAACTTTAATTAAAGGTGTGGGAGACTAAATTTTGAGCAATTTTTATTCTTTCTTAAATTGGGTCGAACTCTTAAATAAATCATGGGCAAATGCATGATGAACCTATTGGTGACAACCCTAACCTTATGTGAAAGCATGATATGGAAAGAAGGGTTATGGTTTGAGTTAGTTTAAATTTTATCAAGACATATATTCTCTTGTAATTTGTATATGAGTCTATTTTGAAAATCGATCGGAGGTTGGTATGGGTATCATTAAGTAAATGAGGTTAAGCCAAAAAAAAAAAATAAAAATAAAAATTGGGTGACATCCTATCAAAAGTCCTAATAACGATTAACATATTAGTAGAAGACAAGATTAATCCAAGCGTGGAATTAGTATCATAAATTAGTGGATCGTTACAAATGGGGGAGGTCAAGTTTTAGATCACTCCTAACCATTAGTGTAGAAGGAGAATCTTGAAGCTTTTTACACTTGTGAGTGTTGAATCTCTTACCACTTCTACATAATAAATGCGCAAGCAAATCAAGATTTGATCTTGGTCATGTTAATGAGATAAGAAGGAAAGTTTCATGATATAAGTTAAAATATGAAGAGGGAAGTGACTTAAAGAGGGACTTGTGATAAATCATGTAGTGATCAAATTATGCATACTCTTATAAATATTTCTTGTGACCACAAATCTAAATATTTTAGTTCATGACTTACTTATGATCTAATTTAGATGAGAAAATAAGAGGAAAAGTTAAGAAGTTGTGTAGTTCAAAGCACTTTTATAATAATATTACAATCTGTTAAAGTCTGTCCAGATTTGAAACCAGAATTTTGGGGTTTCTTTCGCAAGGATATTTAATAAGGAATAGGTCATGTAATATACCGTTGGAAAGCTAATCGAGTCTACTTTCCAACGGTTCATACCATGCCCTCATCGGATACCTGTAACTTAAACTATGACTGAAACATTGAAGGTTGGTCAAAACTGTCATTGCTGCAGAATTCAGCACAGCTGATAGGTTTTGAATTTCTGGAGCAGTTTGGTTAATCAAAACCTATCATGTAATAGGTCATTGGAAAGGTAGTGGAGTCTAGTTTCTAATAAATCTTTCCTCGTTCTATTTCTATACGTAGAATGAAAGTTATTATAAAAACTCCGTTGGTTATCCGGAAAGATCGAGCCATAAATTGTGTCAAACAAAAGGTTCATGACTGGTGGTCACTGCAACATCAAACTACTTAGTATGTGTTATACTGTCTAAGAGATATATATATAGAGAGCTATACGAGTCTACCTCCCAGCAGTTTATTCACATTCCGGTTGGATGTAGGTGATAGAGGCTTGTCGAAACATCACGAGCAAATCGAGGGATTTTTAGAGTGATCCTTGTTGATATAGTAAAGGCTTTGCAAATCCTTAACATGTAGGAATTGAACTTCAAGTTCATTAATGCACAAAGCTAAATTGTGTCCCTTTTACAATTAAAATATAATTAGAAGAGAAATTTGGAGAACACGGAAATCTCCCCAATTAAACTCAAGCCCTCATTTCATTAGAATTTTTAGTATATAAAGTAGATGAGATTGTACTCCTAACGTCTACACCTGAAATTGTCTTGGGTAGTATTCTAAGAAGTCTAAGAGATAGAAGAGCTGATAAAATCTCATGATCTTGTAACAAAAGATTTAATTATGTTATACCCGAAAGTTTGATATCAGCATAATATGAGTCATGAAGGATTTTACTAAAAGTTTTAATAGTGGTGTCTACTCCAGATAGCAGACTGTCCTTATCTGGCTCATAAAAATATAAGGTACCAATAAATTTTCGTGTGCAGTTTAGTGCCAAATGGAATGAGATCCGTACTTTACTATGCATATGATAATTTCTTAGAGATTCCGACACTGGGTTAAAAGTGAAAGATTTGTTACTGTTTAGAAGGTTCACATTCCTACCTTCAGTTTAAATAAGATGTTGCCTATATGCTCATTGCAAAGAAAGGTATAGACTGCTCAAGTCATTAACTTTTCTAAGTTCATCTGAAAGTGTTTAAAAGTTGTTTAACATAGAGGGTGATATGTTAGTAGATGCCCCTATAACATCGTCATAGTCAAATAAGAATTGTATGAGAATGATTTGTTTTGTATAATATATCTAATATGAATAGTTGGATAGAGCATGTATGGAAATAGATGTTATTACTTAAGTGCTGACCTATTGGAGCACTTATAATTGATAAGCATGTTAAGAATCCGAACTTGGGAATTGTGTGAATATGATTTTGTATAATATTATGTGTGTTAAATGTAGGAAGGGGCCAGCGGGAGCTGGTAGGTGTGAAGACGGGGTATGTTATTGTGTGAAATGTAGGAAGGGGCCAGCGGGAGCTGGTAGGTGTGAAGACGGGGTATGTTATTGTGTGAAATGTAGGAAGGGACCAGCGGGAGCTGGTAGGTGTGAAGACGGGGTATGATATTGTGTGTTAAATGTAGGAAGGGGCCAGCGGGAGCTGGTAGGTGTGAAGACGGGGTATGAGATGTGTCGTGTGTCATGATATAAGATGTGCTTATTCAAATTGAATAGTGTTCTATGCTTGTCCTTATGCATGACTGTGAAGCTCTGCTTTATTATAAGAGATAATGAAATATTATATGATGGGTGAAAGTGCAAGGGTTAATCCATGCAGTACTTGAATGGTGATATGATATACATGTATTTGAATCCTTACAAATGATTGAAAATGAATGGTTATGTGTGATACAAATGTGTATGTGTGTGTATGTGACACTGGGGGTATGAGGGTTGTGTCATCGTATATGACATGAAACCATCAGAATACAAGTTTAGCTGATTGAAATGAATACCATATATTGGGTGAAAATGTGCATGTGAATCCGTGCTTTACTTGAAGGGTGAAGCGTTATTGCATTATGAGAAATATGATATGATTATATGTTATATAACTATGGCTTGTGACGTAAGTGTTATCGAATGCATAAACTAAGTTTAGGGCATAACTCTTGGGGTTGGTGTATTATTGCATGGAATACAAAGCACGTGAGTAATATACACTATGTTCACATAAGACGAGAGAGTGTATTTTATGTAACTCATAGACCTTATCACACGTAAAGATGATAATCCAAGAAAGCAATTGGGGAGTACAATCATAAAAGTCTAATCGTCCTCAGAAATTGTAGGGGCTGAGGCCTTGATTCATTAAACTATCGGATGCCTCCGATTCTTGTCTTCCTACTGTTTCAGATTCCTTTTATTGCGTGTATATTCATACCCTTGTTGAGATATTACCTTTTCTTGATTATTCCTACCTCACTCACTGAGCTGTCGAGCTCACCCTCCCACAGATTGATATATTGCAGGTTGCATGGAGGCAGGGGTCAGGATTATGCTGTGCAGGGTTCATTCTGTATATATATCCAACTCTTGTATTTTGGGAACACTTGTGTTTGTAAATGTTATATGTGGGTCGTGGGATAGATTATTCGCCTTGTACATATACATATATGGAGAACCTTGTAGTAGTTTCATTTTATGTTTATAGTTGAGATATCTTGTATGGGGTTGTAGTAATAAGATGTATATTTATCAATATGATGCCCATGTGGAGTTGAAAGTTTGAATTCTGAAAGCCTTTGGAATGCCGAGATAGCAACTCTGGAGTTTATGTTATTTTGTTTCTCCATAAGTAGGCAATGTCAAGCCGAAATACTTTCATGATTGTGTGGATGATTTTGAATAAAGTTATATGATTGGAATAAGAATAAGTAGGCTGATGTTAGCCGAAACATATCATATATGTATTGGATATTACATCCGACCAGTAATTACAAAGGAGGTGCTGCTGAAATTTTTAAGAAATAAAAGGGAATGATTTGATTAATCGGTTTTGTAAGGGGAGATTATGCAAATTGAGGATTTATTAAACTGGGACCGTTACAGGAGGGGAGGGGAGGGTGGCTTATGGACACACACACGCGCACACACACACACACACACACTCTCTCTCTCTCTCTCTCTCACTACTCTCGCTCTCTCTCGAAAGACAGACAGGCGGTTGGACGGACAAAATTTATAAAGAAGTCACAGGAGAAAACCTCTCTTCGGTCGATTTTGATAACTAGTACGCCGCTCTGTCCGCGGCAAAAACCGACTGACAAAACAGCGGAGACGGAGGGCGGAAATGGGCTAGGGGGGCAAGTGTTGAGGAGAGGAGGATGGAGGAAGGGGGACGACGAGCGTTGAGGGGAGAAAGATGGAGGAAGGGGAGGAAGATGGAGCAGGGAAGGAGGGGAGTCTCTCTCTCTCTCTCTCTCTCTCTCTCTCTGCGCTAAAGACGGATGGACGGACGAACAAAATTCGAGAAGGAGTCACAGAAGAAAATCTCCCTTCGGCCGGTTTTAAATATTAATGAGGTAACTCAAATATAATTTTCTTATTGGTGAAATATATAATTTCTCATTAATATAAAATTTGATATGTTTTTGCTTTTTTCTTTTTTCTATTTCTTTCCTCCTCTTTTTCTCTGTTTTTTCTGTTTTTTAACAAAAGTTGTATAGTGTGAGATGTCTCTCAACTAACACACACTCTCTCTCTCTCTCTCTCTCTCTCTCTCTCTCTCTCTCTCGTTTTACCAAGCAGATTTCAGTGATCATCAATGCTAACATTAACATGTAGTTACAAACTTTTTTATTAGGAATTTTCTTCTTATGTAATATAGTTTCATAGTCACAGAAAAATAAATTTAACACTTTTTTATATATTAGTTGCAAACTACATTTTTTATTGAGAAGTTTTATACGAGTAAAAATATTTGTAACAGTGAATTTCAATCGCATAAACGAATAGGAAGGCCACAACTTAAATCCAAATATTTGAAGATCAAGGGAACACACATTCCTCTCTTCTAATCTAATCTGATTTGTACTTTATTATATTGCTTAGAATTTGAGATAGTTTTGTCACTTTTGTTTAATTTTATTCAGTTGATTTACTATTTTTCGATGGATAGAATACTAATTATTAACTTTTAGGACTTAATCTCCTTAAAAAAGAATTTTAAAATAAAAACTTTCATAAATCAGCATAAACTTAATAATCTATCCCATTCTAATAAATATATTATCACTAGAAGAAGATAAGATTTGCATGTTTTTCTTTAAACAGAAAGATTTACTAGTGTAAGTCCTTTTTTCTTTCCTTAATAGAAATTCGGGTGGCGAATTAAACAGTCCACGGCCCATTAAGGGTCTGTTTGGTTATCGTAATTGGACGTAACTCATAAGTCGTAATTGGTAAATTCTTTTACGGTTGTAAATGAGTAACATGCATGTAAGTTTTACGGTGTTTGCTTGTAATATAAAATTGTAAGTGAGAAAGTGTATTGTGTTTTACGGTGTTTGGTTGTCGTAATGTGTAAGTCGTAAGTGGAAAAGTTGTTCACAAAATTAACTATTTGGTGATTTAAAATTTTTTAATATTGCAAATAAATACTAAAAAAAAGCTAAAAATTAAAAAAAATTAATATTAACATTAAAAAATAATACAAATTTGCATGACCACAAAATTAACTGTAAGTGAGTTGTAAGTGGTGGTAATTGAGTTGCAAGTGAGTGGTAGTTGAGTTGCGTAATTCTTTTACGAATTACAGTTTAAACACCGTAGTTGTAATTGAGTTGTAAGTCATTTACGAATTACGGTCTTTTACGACTTTTACGTCCAAACAAACAACCCCTAAGTGTAAAGCGCACTCTATAAACGTTTTTTTTACTTGCCAGAATACTTACCTGCAACATTACCCAGTTAAATCCTTTAGGAGTCGAACGCGGAACCTCCTGCTCGCAAAGGAGGGGGTGATGCCACTCGACCAAAGACGATGGGCCTCATGAACAATTGAACCGAATGCGGACTTCATTTGAAACCCGACTACTGCCTAACCAAGCCCAGATCATCATAGGCGGCCCATAAACTTGATCACGCCCCAAAATCCGAAACTACTCGTCCCAGGAAAAGGTCAGGCCCCACCTCAAGGTCTACAATCCGGGTGTTATCTAACCAGGTGCCGATCAACTTTTTGGGTATAGAATGTGGCATGACAGGTAACCTTGTCGCCTGCTTCCCATCCTCTCTCGCAAAGACCGAAGCAGCACCCAGTATTCGAAGACCGAAAAGTGTGGGCCCAGATAAACTGAACAAAGCATCAACCGTCGGATCAGTGGCCCTCTAAATTTCTACCATCAGATCTGATGAACCGCAGAGATGGTACTGTGGATCATTGGCAACTTGATCCTTGTGAACTCTGATTATTGCGTGCTAATTTTGTGGCATATAATATCTTTATTTTATCTTGGGGAAAACATATATAATATTATAATCCCTCCTGTTGAATTGTGAAAGTCGATGGCTCACCGCCAAATGTGCGGTGCAAAAGAATACAAATATAAAACATTCAAGTGAAAAAGAAATTTTATGTTAAGCTAATACATTTGCTTGATACTAGACAATAGCAATAGATTTAAACAAGAGGTAGAGTTTTACATTTGAAATAATAAAAAGAACAAAAAATTGGCATTGGACACCTCTCTTTTTAATTAATTTAAAAAAAAAATCTTAATTACAAATTTATTTCCGCCTAGCCTCAGCCAACGTCAGCATAAGTTGATTACTCCCAACAGCTTCTTTATATATTTTCATTTCTCTTTTATCCTTCTTCATTGCTCTACGCGTTGCTCTCTCTTTAACCCTGATCCGATGTTGTAGGCTGTCTAAAAATCATTAAAGACAAGTCCTCAGATGCAGATCTCACTTCAACGTAAGGTCGCGTTTCAACTAAAATGTGAATCTCGCGTCCAAGGGTAAACGCAGACTTCAAATGTGAGTCTGAGCAACTCCGCGTTTCTCTTCAAACGCAGATCTGAGTAACTCCGCGTCTCAATTTCAACGCGTACCTGTGAGCTTCACGTTTCGACTTCGACGTGGCCATGAGAAGCCTGTGAGACAATAAAGCGAGAGCCGCGTCTAACTCGAGACCCGCGTTTCTGTTGTAACTGACCCCATTACTGGGTCAATTAACTCCTCAGGTAATGTGGGAGTTAAATCCCCATTCTAGGAGACAATTACACCCCTAAGACCCCCTATAAATAGCCTTGAGACCTATAAAGTAGGGGAGGATTTTTCCCTCGGAGAGGCTGGGCTGATAATTTTCAAGCTAAAGGCTTCTTTCTTCCAACCTTAAAGGTTCTGAGTGAGAGAGAGAGAGAGAGAAATCAGAGAACTCTAAATACTTATTGTGTTAAAAATAGAATTTTTTTCTGGTTGCTTTTCGAAGAGCACCCCGAAGCAGATTCCGAAGAGAAGCTTGTCATTTAGCCGGTCAACGGAGAATAAGAATCACTCTCGCCACATCAAGAACCCAATATTAAACAAAGGGGAGATTCAGTTATTCTCTTCTCTTTTGTAATCGAATTTTGATCTGTTGTGACTTTCTCTTCATATCAAAGAAATTTATTACACGCCTCAATTTTTCTGATCGAACAAAAGATGACGACTCTGCTAGGGATTTCATTCTTTACTGATGAGAACGCCGTGGCGCAAGCTGATGTCAAGCTCCTTGGGAGGACAGTGGAATCTTTCGTCGTTGAATTCGACCAAGAAAAGTTCGAGGAATTTCTTTCCGGGATCCACTAGCTCCAAGACAATGTGGCATACCACAAAGTCTCTTCGGGGACTAACTCTCGAATCTTCTCGGAGATTTCTCCAAAAGTGGCCCACACTCTTGCTCACAGCGCAAGCATCGCCACTTCTAACGAGATTCTGAAACCTCTCGTGCAGCCCACGCGGCCTGCGTCAACATCTCTCAAGAGACCCGCAGGGCTAATGCCTTGACACATGATCAAAGCGATAGTGAAGATCAATCTTGCCATCACTCTCCTCTCTGAATTCTGCAATTTCAGGTTACCGAGAGTTCCCAATAACCCTTGTGACTCAACCAGAATGTTGAGCGACGATGGAGGCGTTGCGACCATCGTCAACAAGTTAAAGAAACTGCAATTGCAGTTTCTGTTGTTGCTGCAAAATACGAGGTTGAGACCCGCATCTCTGGACCAAAATGCAAGATCCGCATTTGTTCACAACGCGAGATCCGCGTTCAGCGCACATGAGCACTAAAACGCGAGGTCCGCATCTCTCTTCCAGAGCACGAGACCAGTGTTCATACAATGGCTAAGTCAAAATTTGAGATCTGCGTTTCTCTTCGAGAACGCGAGAGCCGCGTTGAGAGGCCAGCTGACCTGAAACGCAGCCTTTGCGTTTCTTCACAGAAACGCGACCTTCGCATAAACGCGAAGTTTACGTTTCTTCGCAGAAATGCGAAGTTTGCGTTTAGGCTTGCAAAACCAAAGGCGCAGAGCCAAAAAGCCGTCACCCCATGAGTTTGAGGCTAGTTCTTCAGATGCCCCCGCAATGGATCTGAGGGACTACCTGATAAGGAAAATGAGTGTCCACCAAATCACTCCTCGATGCCACTGCGAGAGGCTAATCTCAATAGTATTTTCTAATTGTCACTGTGGTTTCAGATAACCAAGCCCTCGGTTTTAGCCGGTTGTCAGCGGCTTCAAACTCGGCCAAGAGACAACGATCCCGGAGGAAGAAGTCGTTCTCTGACGTTGAATTCCCAGAGGTAACTGCAAGCATGGTGGGGCTGAGTTCCACACCAAGTAAGTCCAAAGGGAAGAAACTGACTGTCAGTTCACAGGGGTCGGATGTTGACCAATCTCCAGGCTTGAAGGATATTCTTGTCGAACATGAATAGGCCTACTGAAGTACTCAGACCCGTATGGGAACGATTGTCCCAGTTGACTACAGTTTATTGGCCAGGGAAATTAAGGTGAACAACGAACACTCTGCCATCATCGAATCCCAGTCTTTAAATTCTAGTTCGGAGATAACAACCTTTGCTTACATGGTCGGACTCCCGAAGAAGTGGCCAAGCGATTTGAGGAGCAGGCCTGAGTTCAAAGGAAACAGTTTGATATGATTAGAGCTCAGCAAGAATTTATCGACACCCTTAAGCATATGCTCTCACAATTGCTCTGGGAGAAAAAGAAACCAAAAGGCAAAACTCCTTCTAACAAATCCAAAGGCAAAAGGAAGGAAGGGAAAAGTTCATCTTTTACAAACACTGAGAGTGAAGAGCATTCCAACTCTGAGCCCCTAAATCTTCATCTGAAGAGGAGGATGACTCAGAAAATGGATCTCGTCATTCTAAGAGGATGAGTGAATTGGAGCAACGCCTCGAAGCCTATGCAAACCGAGGTGGCCTTCAAGATGTGGGAATAATCCGACCCTACCCAGCGGAATGGGACACGGGTCTCTACCCCCAAATTCAAGGCACTAACCCTCCATACTTTCGACAGTAAAGAGTCACCGAACTAGCATATATACTACTTTAAATTTCAAACTGGGAATGTAGTATCGATGGCTCGTTTGTGAAAGTACACCTAGAGGGGGGTGAATAGGTGTAAGGTTAATCTAGTGACAAATAATGCGGAATTAAAACAAATAGCAACGCACTTAGTGTAACCAAAGGGTGTAGCCGAATTCCCGGTGAAGGGCTCTAGACTATCTCCTCTAAATTCCTCTAAATAAGAGTTGAGGTGCTCTGTAAAGCTCTCTTGGTTTAACACAAGTATGACACACAATCAAACCCAAGCATATATATATGATATGAACAATATGATGCAATACACAATAAGAGAGAGTTAGAGATTGTGGATCAAACACAAACACAAAGATATGTTTCGAGGTTCGAGCACCCAGCTCTACGTCCCCGCCTTCACACAGAAAGATTTTCACTATAGCGTCCACATAGGACTTCCCACACAGGGAACCTCCACTGAGGATTTGGGTAATACAAACTGGAAGTACACAACTCCTCTCTCCAACAATAAAACCTTTACACAAGAAGCAAGGCACAATACAAATCACTACTACATTTAGAGGGATGGACACTTAGCCGAATAACTATCAACCTCACACAAGAGGGATAAGGCACAAAGCCACAACTCCAACAATCACCTATTCACTAAGAGGGATAACAACACAACCTCCACAATCACCTCTCACTAGAGGGATATCTCAAAGTTAGGAGGGTTTATAACTCTTGGTGGTGTCAATAACCACAAACTAATTTTTCCACAAAATAGATCCTAATAGATAGGATAAAAAGATAGGCCCAAGTGTGAGAAAATAAAAAGTTTGAAAATCAAAATCACAAAGAAAAACTCTTGGAAAAAACTCTATATTGAAATATAAATAAAGATCAAAACAATTCCCAGAGACTTCTCCTTTTCTTGATTTTTCCAACCCCTTAAAAACAAATAAAGATAAAATCTTTAAACTCAAAACTCTTTTAAAACTTGCTGTTAAAACACTTAAGAAGATGAGAATTTTTGCTCTTGAAAATTGTTGTTTAAAGCAGCCCAAAGGAATAGGTATTTATACCCCAAAAACAAATCTGCCCGTTGGCAGCAGCAAAGGGCAATCTGCCCTTCCGGTCGACCGGCCAACGGTCGACCGCCCGGTCAATCGTGCCTAGCCAACGGTTGACCACTCGTTCGACCGGCCCCTACCCGAGAGTGGGGTGCTCTCAGTCGGTCGACCGCGCGGTCAACCGGCCAAGTGGGCAGGCCTTTGTGCACGTCTCGTGCACATCGGTCGACCGTTCCGGTCGACCGCCTCTTGGTCTGGTCGACCGTCCTGTTGACCGCCAGAGCAATCTGGCTAGAGATTTAAAGATTGAAAAACTTATCTTTTTATTACAAATTAAATCCCATAAAATCACATAAATTCTACAAAAAATAAGTTCTTTTATTATCTTTGAAATACAAATATGTGTGACTAAAATTCAACACATATTACAAACTATTTGAATCATTTTTGTGAAAATTTTGCTTTAAACCAAAATCGGTATTTTCCAAACTTAAATTTTTGGAATGGGAAACCGTTTCTTTCAAAATACATGTAAATATAAAAACATGATATTGAAATAACTTTGAAGCATATTGTATATGGATAGAATCCAATATACATATAAAGATTTATATCTATGTTTTTGACATGAAACTCTGTTGCTGCTGCTGTTGGTTATTGTTGGGTTTGGGTATGAACCCGAACCCAATAGCTATTGGGTTAATCAAAAACCCACTACCCTAAACCCGATAACCCTTTAGCCCAATTACCCAATAACTTAAGTTAATTGGGTTTGGGTTTGGATCTACACCCGACCCGTTAACCCGTCTACCGCATCCAAATTCAAGAAAGGTAAAATTACAGAAAACCCCCTGCTACTTTTTATGATTTATATTCGGACGATATCTGGAGCATCTGGACTCCGATTTGGACGATTCTGGATCCGTTGCGATCGTGAGAAAGAGAGCTACCTTCCCATGGCTAGTTAGTGAGTGTTTTCTTTTTCATAAATTATATTTATTCATGTTTAAGAAATTGAGTGATTGCTTAGGTAAATAAATCGTGATTACGGGTAAATCACTAGAATGTTAATAAATAACTTAATGATAGAAAAGGCCTATTTTGTAATGCATGATACATAACCAATAAAATAATATTTTCATCTGCTTCAAGATTTCATATAACATATAGTTCATATAATGTATAAATGATAGATAATCATATTAAGATGGTTAGATTATTATTCCACATGTTTTTCTTACATCCCTCACATCTGTCACTTCAGAGACATCAATCATGGTTACGTCGTACTGTTACATGTGCACTGATACATGCGTACTCCATGATACCAGATATTGTCACTATTACACTATCACCCTACCGACCCACCGATACACTGAACACTGTATTGCATATAAATATCTGTTACACGCTATACCGTTAGTTGATGTTTCACCATTACATAGATACCGAGATTCACGACACTATTCCTGCATGTTTGGGAACTATTGATATACTGATACGCTAGTACACTGGATACCGTCCTGTGCACAGTTACTTCATGTTCTTACATCACTGTTGTAGAGACTCATCGGTATGCATGCATTGATTGTCCTTGTATTCCTGTTACATGGATCATGGATTTATTCCTGTTACATGGATCATGATTGATAGTATTGCTACATGGATATTCCTGGATTCTCGTTATGTTGAACACTGTTTATATTACATGGATTATTGTTACATGAGTAGTCCACTCTGTATTCTCGTTATATGATTATTTCCGTTATGGAGATTGATATTCCCGTTACTGGACATGAGAGCTGTTGATATGCGATATGTGGAATCCCACATCTATTGTTCCTGTTTCCCATTATATTGTTCTATGCTATCAACAGAGCTCAGGTCCTGTTATCATGCTACCCGTATCATGTACTGTCTTTGTTCTTGTTACATTGTATACTTGATATATCAGATCATAAAGCTAACTTGGGGATGGGGGAGGCTCGACGGTTGATTAGATCTTATCGGGTGATGTACTGGATCCATATTGTTAGTCCCACTGCAGGGGACGGTAGTGCTACCTACCAATTGCTCCATAAGCTCTCGTTACTTGTTTCATGCTCCCCTCTTAGCGGAGGGCCCTGGTCTTAGCAGCCAGGGGTTTGTTTAAGGCCGTGATCCCGGTATGCACGGGATACATCTACCCGATAAGAACTCCTCGACCATAGGTTTCCAATTAACATAATAAAATAGTATACACAATAGTGATATCGGGAACACTTGTTATTTGATCACTCTCTCGTTTGGATAATGGTACCCGTAGGCCATGTCCGGATGGGTTCGACTGGAGTGCGGGCTCCAGTATGAACTGCCAGTGGTATGGGACACTGGAAGAGATTGATTAAAATACCATGTGGTACTAATTGCTACTATTGTATAAATGACATAACTTGCCTGATACATGTATGCTATCTTGTTACTGTTCATGATACTTTATCCGATATCATGTTACCTGTATACTTGTTACTTTACCTGGTACATGTTACACTGTCTGTAGTGACATACTACGCATGTTCTGCATTACATAGCTTTTGTTTTCTGTATAGCAGATATCATTACTGTATATGCACAACACAGTAGTATGGCTATAATGCATATGCCTACTGCATGTTCACTTTTATCACGTCATCACGCGCATGTTCATCTATTATCACGTCACCACTAGACAACCTTATTTACTATCTAAACTGGACACGACTATAGACAAGACCCGATGATAACCGGCTAGGTAGTGATGGTAATAAAAGATGACATGTTTATTTATTTCTACTGCTTCTTATATACTTATTATATGGTATCACTAGTACAACATCATGTATTATATATATGTATCGTGCTTGTATTACTATTGTATATATTACTACTGCCTCCTTCATTTTACCACTCACTAGGTCGCTTTCTGACGTCCCTGGGTTTGCGTGCCCAGGTTAGAGATCCGAGTTATCGTTCGGGCAGCTAGTTCATGGGATTCACATAGTAGACTTTACCACCGGGATTTCTTTATAGGTATCTTTGTGCTTTATTCCTGTTATATATATCTGTTATGATCGCTCACCCCTTTCTGCAGGTATTCTTGTACTTATGTCCTGCTGGAACTCCTGTGTATATTGAGGTTATGTCCTGTACTGAGGCTTAACGTACGCGTGAGGTTGTTTTCACCTTGCGTATGTACGTCGCCATAACGTCCCCGTACCTGCGGGATCGGGGCGTTACATTTGGCTAAGGGCCTACCCCTCTTGTGTGAGGTGGTGTTTGTATTGCCTCGGTGGAGGTTGTATTGGTTGAGAGAGGAGTTCGGTACTCCTAGTGGATTGGAAATCCTTCTCGGTGAAGGCGGGACGTAGAGCTCGGTGCTCGAACCTCGAAACATATCTTGTTGTTGCGTTTGATCTATTGTCTGTAAACTCTCTCTTTATTTGTGCATTGCTTTACTTTGTCATATCATATACATGCTTGTGTGTTTGTGTGACTCACTTGTGCTTAACCACGAGAGCTTCATATAGCGCCTCAACTCTTATTCAGAGGAATCAAGAGGAGTTAGTCCAGAGCCCTTCACGGGGAATTCGGCTACACTCGTTGGTTGCATTAAGTGTTGTAACAATTAAGTTTTAATTTCCGCATTTAGTTCATTAGATTAGCGGTACACCTATTCACCCCCCCTCTAGGTGTACTTACAGGTTGAATACAAGTTAATGGCCCAAAGGCCTTCCACCCTAGTTTTGATGATGATTAACTCTTGTAGTTATGTTTACTAATATTCTTGTGATTTTAAGTTTCAGATCATTAGCAAGATATTAGTTGGTGATTAGCTTCAACAAAGGAGTTTAGAAGCTTTTCATAGTGATTCGAGGGCCAAAGCTTCAAGATCACACATTGCCTAGCCAATGGATGGAGTTTTGGAGCAAGTCAACTTGAAGATGGAAGGTCATCAAGAAGTCTTAGGTATCCTAGTTTAGTTAGTGTGTTTAGATCCATTTGTAAAGCTTAGTATAGTTGATATGCTCAAGTGCACAACACACACACGTTTTATGTTGGTTTTTGATTTTCATGAATAGTTGATCAAAACAAGTTTACTTTATTTTTATGTATATTAGATATGTTCTAGATATACATACATGCTTTAAACTTGCTAGACAAACTTATTTTGACTTTCCTA